>JALLOS010000044.1:0-31750 GCA_036939435.1 Stephanodiscus minutulus
GATGATATATATGCTCTTTTTTTGGATATCTCCGGATCCACAACCTCCCATATGTACGAGTAGTAGGAGGGAGTGTTGGCAGTTGGAATATTATTTGGTTCATTCGCTAAAATGTAATGTTATACACGAAACGCATTCGCAAATAATATACTACACAGGCAGAACTGGGCATGATGGGGATCAACGTCTCGGCCGACCATGGCGGGTCCGAACTCGACGCGCTCTCCTACGCCATCGCCATGGAGGAAATCAGCCGCGGCTGCGCGTCCGTCGGCGTTATCATGTCGGCCCACAACAGCCTGTACCTCTACCCCATCGACGCATTCGGTTCCGAGGAATTGAAAGAGCGGTACATCGCGCCCTGGACGGGGCACGAGAAGGACGGGCAGACGGGGAGGTTGAGGGTCGGGTGCTTCGGCCTGAGCGAACCGGGGAACGGGAGCGATGCCGGCGCGGCGACGACCACCGCCACGGCCGACGGGGACGAGTGGATAATCAACGGCACGAAGGCGTGGATTACCAATGCGCACGAATCGAGTGCCGCGATCGTGTTCGCCACGACGGATAAATCGTTGAAGTGAGTGCGACATCTGGTGCATATTTGCCTTTTCCTCGTTTTTTTTTTTCTCGGCAAGAGAGGTTTCATTGGAATATGCCATCACCCTTTCATTTTCTCCGATATGTTCCAAAAAATAATCGAAAATTAGGCACAGGGGCATTTCCGCATTCGTCGTACCCATGGACGCACCGGGCTTCTCTCTCGGGGCCAAGGAGGACAAGCTCGGCATCCGCGCCTCGTCCACCTCCAACCTCATAATGGACAACGTCCGTATCCCCAAATCGAATCTCATCGGAGAGCTCGGCCAGGGGTTCAAAATCGCGATGCAAACGCTCGACGGCGGACGCATCGGCGTGGCCGGTCAGGCGCTGGGGATCGCGTCGGCCTCGATCGACTGCGCGGTGAAGTACGCGCTCGAGCGGCACGCCTTCGGCAAGCCCATCGCCGAGATGCAGACGATACAGACGAAGATAAGCAAGATGACGGTGGCGCGGGACGCGGCGAGGCTATTGACGTGGCGCGCGGCGCAAATGAAGGACAACAAGGAGAAATACACGAGGGAGGCGGCGATGGCGAAGCTGGCGGCGAGCGAGGCGGCGACGATGTGCGCGCATCAGGCGATTCAGATATTGGGAGGGATGGGCTACGTGAGCGACATGCCGGCGGAGCGACACTACAGGGACGCGAGGATTACGGAGATCTACGAGGGGACGAGTGAGATACAGCATTTGGTAATTGCGGGAGATGTTTTGAAAGAGTACAAGCAGAACTATTGAGAGCGTGGCAGCTGGCGCGCGCAAGCGATTGAGATTTCGTGGTATCGATAACAATAAATATGCTGTACATGTCGGATTTTGAGAGTGTGGCACCTGACATTGGACTTGTATTCTGTAGACTATTAAATCATCTGATCGCAACTTTGCCGAATCCCTGCAAACAGTCATCAGAGACCCAAGAGATCAAGACAACATCGCTGTTCCTTAGACGAACAAGTATACCTCGGGGAGGCCGCTCAAACACCATCCAATAGGTAAGTCCTTCCTCTCTCATGTCTGATGATGGTCAATTTCCTTGACGGGTTGTTCGCCTTCGTACTCAGCAACTTCGACACCTTTTTCGCCGTCATGGGACGCACGTCCTCGTCGTCAATCGCCACGAGCTTGTCGCCCACCCGTACTTTGTCGGCTATCGGACTATCCTCCTTGATGGCATGTATCATCGGCGCACCGTCGTCGGGGGTGTCGATAATCACCCCGAGCTTCCCCCCCGGAGCGTACACGTCCAGTAGGATTTCGCGCACCTCCTCATACACCTCCTCGAAGGTCGGGTCGTCGGAGAAAATGGTGTTGCCCGATCCCAGCGGGGCAGTCGTTGGCAGGACCACCTCCAAGCAGTCGGCGCCGGCCTGACGAAAGCGAGAACCGACGGTACCCCCGGCTTCCGATAACGAGCGGTCGCCGCCGTACGCTGCCGCATAGTCATAATCTATCGTGCCGATGGTCTGACCGAGGGTCCCCCCTGCGCCCGACAGCGAGTCGCCGGCGCCGCCGAAAGCTTCCGCGTAGTCATAATCCATTGTGTCGACGGTCGGAGTGTCGTGCGAGATCGATATAGACAACGGCAACAGGGAGGATCGCCCCCCCTCTGCTATCATCTGCGCCGCCCCCCCACCGGAGGATACCGACGCCATCTTTACTTCCTGCTGGCCACTGGGCTGACATTCCAGCATGGACGTCGGTGGTCTGTCTTTATCATGGCGCCTCCCTACAATCATCTGCGCCGCACCCCCCCCAGAAGACACCGACGCCGTCTTAACTTCTTCCTGGCTGCTGGGTGGACGTTCCAGGGTGGAAGTCGGTGGCCCGTCCTTATCATCACCCCCATCATAGTGCCCCCTGTGTGAGTTATTACCGTCCTCGTTGTGGTGCACCTTGCTGTAACGCACGATCCCGGCAACGATCGCGGCGAGTACCACCACCGCGATGAAGACTGAGATCCCTATGATCGCACCAGATTTTGCCCCACCGTTAACTTCGTCGATATTGCTCGGCGCGACGGATATTTCCGTCGCGCCCGTGGTCGTAACGCCACCGCTGGATACCTTCTCCCCCGACACGGAGATCTCCGACACGTCGGTGAGGTGCGCATAACCTTCCATGGACTTGAGCGTACCCAAGTACTCGTCCCGTCTGGACTTGGTGCTCAATGGGACGAGGGCGAAACTGTCATCAGGCTCCCAATTCTGATCGTCGGTGCGGTACCACGTCTCCTGGGAGTATGTGACGACCACGGCCGTCGCATCCTCCGATTGCAGTGCCATCCCCACATCGTTGTTGCCCCTCAGATTGCGTTTGAATATCTCCTGAGTAACACTCTCTCCATTCGAGCCAGTGGAACCCCCGATCGCCACCATGCCCGTCATCGTCAACTCCACTGTGATGTCGTACATGCCCCCCAGTCCCTCGTCGTCGTAAACGCCTCGAAAGAACTCCTCCGTGGCACCCAGCCACTCCATCTCGTTCTCGATCGTCACTATCCCGTTCAGCGTCATCGACAACCCCGTCGTCCGCATCGGTCCCCATCGCTCCGCCTGCGTCGGATGGTCGGTGAGAGGGACCGTCGTCACCGCCAGCGCCGTGGCGGCGGCGGGCGGCGTCCCCGTCTCATTCTCGGGCGGGGATAGCACGTCGGCGGGAGATCCCATCCCATCCTCGGGCGGGGTCGACGCGGGATCGGCGACGGGCTGGTCGCCTGGGGTCGCTGCCGCGGTAGGATCGACCGGGAAGAGCGCATCCATGGTCAGGACGACGACAACGTCCGCGTAGGGCGGATCCGTGGGCGACTCCGAAGTCTGTGCGACGACCGGCGGATCGGATGGCTTCGCGGTGGGAGGCTCGAGCTGCGACGTCTCGACCTGCGGAATCTCGCCCTGCATTTCCTCGTCCTGCGTCTCCTCGTCCTGCGTCTCCTCGTCCTGCGTCTCATCGCCCTGCGTCTCCTCGCCCTGCGTCTCCTCAGCCTGCGTCTCCTCGTCCTGCTTCGTCTCATCGGCCTGCGTCGTCTCATCGGCCTGCGTCATCTCATTGCCCTGCGTCGTCTCATTGCCCTGCGTCTCCTCGGCCTGCGTCGATCCGCCAGGCGTTGGTCCGCCCGCGGTCGTCGGGGCATCCTCCTCCGCCGGCGGCGGCTGCTGCGGGGTGATCGGGGGGGCGGGGGTGGGCTCCGCGGAGGTCGGGGCGACGGTTGCGGGCGCGGGCGCGGTCGTCGGCGGCGCGGGGTGCGGGTAAGTCGGGGGCCCCGTCGTCCCGCCACCGTCGCCGTCGTCGAGCGTGGGCTCCGCGGAGTGGGCGGTCGTCGTCGGGGGCGGCGTCGATGCCGCGGACGTCGGGGGGGCGGTCGACGTCGACGATCCGGTCGTCGTCGACGGCGTCGTGGGGGGGTGAGTCGCGGCCGATGCGGGCGTCCCCGTCGGGAAGGCAGCGACGACGAACGCATCGGAGGACGAGGGCTCTTCCGTCGGAGGAGGAGGGGGAGGGGTCGGAGGCGCAGAAGGCACGGCGGCGGTGGCAGGCCCGTCGTCGTAGTGCGTCGCGGTGGGCGGCGGCGTGGCGGGCTCGCGGGACGCCGTCGGGAGGCGAGTCGGCTCGTCGTCGCCGGTCGTCGTCGGCGGGTAGGACGACGCTACCTCCGCGCTGCTCGCGGGAGGAGCCGTCGGCGGGTGGGACGAATCCGACGACGTCGGCTCGTAAGTGGTGGGTCGGGGCGTCGACGACCCGCCGAAGGGCGGACCGGTGGTGGGGGAGTACGACGCCGTGGGGAAGAAAGTTGGTGTCCTCCCGTCGGAATAATCCTCCTCCTGGTCCCTCCTCCTCCTTCGGCTGACGACGCCGCGGCGTGGGTCCTCCGCGACGCCGTCGTCGACGTCGTCTTCCCCCCCCTCCATCATCCCCGTCGGTTCGGACGTCGCACTACTCCTAGCGAGGAGGACGAGCGTCGTCGGTAGGAAGGAGGAGCGGAGGAGTGTGAAAACGGCGACGAGGGTCGTCGTCTTCATCGCGACCGTGTGGCGAATTCCCCTCTACGGCCGATCACCTTGGATCGTTTATACGAAGATGAGGGTACAAGCGTCGCCACTGGCCCGATCGTTGCGGCGAGGTTAAGATTCTCTATCCACGCACGCTCTCTCTCTAGAGAGAGGACCGAAAGTTCTCGCTGGCTGGCGCAGGGCGGCGACGTAAAGAACAACCGCCCGCCCCGAACCCGAACCTGTCCCGGAGTCCGTCTCTCTCATGCGGGGGTATCTACATCTTCCGAAAGATCCGCTCCGGCGTCTAATCCCGGGCATCATCAATTCCCGCATTCGTTCTCGGGATCATCGTCGGCATCTCCTCTCGCCGGCGGGAATAACAAAACGTGTGTGTTTACCCCCGCGACTTCCTTCTTTGCGGCGGGACTCAGACGGGTCGTCTGTCTGAAACCTTGGCGCGAACTTTCCCGCCTTAGCAGTCGTATGTAGAGTATCTAACTAAAAGTTCATCTGCTCGATCGTATGTCTCTACAACGGTACGGAGAACTCAACGCAACAGCCCTTTGCTTTGTCGACCTCCCATTCTACGACTGCCTCACCACAAACTATCAATACAAACATCATGGGCAATCCATCCGCCTGCCCATCATCAATCTCTCGTCGAATATTATTTCGTGAATATTACTCGTGATAGAGAGCTGGCGCAAAAATCGCGATAGAGAGGTGGCAACAATAATGAGGAATCTTCTCGCACTGCTCGCGATGATCGCGGGCGGGGGGGTGACGATGCTACTCCTCGGAATCCTCCTCGGGGGTCCGTCGTCGTCGTCGTCGTCCGCCGCCGCCGCCGTCGCCGTCGTCGCCCCCCCCCCCACGAGCGCGGCGCCCGCCCCCCCCTTCGTCTTACCGGCGGCGGAGTCGTCTTACGACGGCGCGGAGGATTCCGCCACCGGCGACCTCCAAGGCGTCGGCGGCGGCGGCGGAGGAGGCGGCGGGGGCGACGTCGACGCGGACGTCGCGGCGGGGGGGGGCGCGGACGATGCGGCCGACCTCGCGTCGGACTACGGATCGAGGATACTGAGGTGGAAGCGATGGAACGCGGCGGAGGTGGCGCGACGACGTCGACGTCGACGTCGACGATTGGACGACGAGTCGAACGACGGAGAGCGACGGCGGATGCGACTGCCACCGCGGCGACGGCGGGGCGATCTGCGGAGGCTGGTTTCGGAATTGGAAATGCAATCGCCAATATACGCGACGATGCGACGGAGCTTGAAGGAGAAGCGACACGTGACGTGGCAGCGAGAGCAGGACGACGCGAGGGTGCTGCTGCTGCTGCTGCCGCCGCTGCTGGAGGAGGAGGAGGAGGGACGACGGCGATATTACGAGCCCGCGGACGACGAGGAAGAACGGGCGGGGGGCGGTGGGGGGTCAACATCGTTTTCCTCCTCTTTCATCCCGTCGTCGTCGACCTCCTCCTCGTTCTTCCATCCGCCGTCCTCCCCCTCCTCGTCGTCGTCGTCGTCGCCACCGCCGCGACCCCCTCCCCAACTGCTGCGACGACGGGTCCTAACCTCGGACAGCCATCGTCATCATCGTCCTCGTCGACGACGGCGTCGTCGTATCGAGGACGAATTCGCCGACGCCTACTCGACCGGCATGCCGGGCTCGACCTACGGGTACAACATGTTCTGCGGCATATCCTGGGCGGAGGCGTCGACCTCCTGCCCGTCTCGGCAGAACTGCCCGTCGGGACAGTCGGACGAGTGCCTGATGCCCGGACACGAATGCTGGGCGTTCACGGAATGCGACACCCGCAACGGCGAGGACGGATTGCAATTCAGCGAGACGCACGGGGTATCGGGGGCCGAGAACCTCGCGGCCGTAGGCGTCGGGGCCGTGGCATCGGGGGGGTACGTCGACCTCGACAAACCGAGTTACAACGAGACCGACCACTCCTTCTGCGGGATGGGGTACGAGGATGCCGTGTCGAGGTGCGCGACCCACTGTCCCTCGGGGAACCTGAACGACTGCCCGCCGGGGGAGATATGCTTCACGAAGACCCCGTGCGACGCGCGCATGCTCACGAGGGCTCCGCAACCCCCCGGTCCGACGATGAGTCCGACGACGCCGAGTCCGGTGGTGTCGTCGAGCAAGCTGAATAAGTACTTCTGCGGGTACGACTGGAAGGACGCGCAGGAACGGTGAGAGAGGAGAGGAAACATAATATGTGATGGCGTTTGGCTCCTTTTGCTCTCGTCCCTGACGTGTTGTAAACCCTCGCTCATCCATTTTCGCGACACCTCGTTTTGGGGTTTCGCCCCCCTCCCCCTCCACCCCTCCACCCAACCCAACGTGCCGCCTCCGCCATCGTCGTCGTTTTCGGTCGTCGACCATCCGTGCGTAGATGCGAGGTATGGTGTCCCTCCGGGAGCGACGACGACTGTCCCGACGATCAGCTTTGCATGGCCTTCACGGCGTGTCACGCCGTGGAGATGAACTCCCTGACGCTGAAGCAGATCGAGGAGGCCGCGGCGGCTGCCGAGGCCGCTCCCGTCACTGCTCCTGCTACCGGTGGCGGTGCTGCTGATGTTGATGATGCTTCTGCCGCCGTTGACGGTCCCGGTGATGGCGGCGGAAGTGCTGCTTCTGCTGCCGCTGGCGGTGGCGATGGCGATGGCGACGGCGACGATGATCTTTGGTGGGAACCGGAGACGGGAGGCGGCGGCAGCGGAAGTTCTGGTGGTGGTGATGGGATAACGCCAAAGCCCACGAAGAGGCCGACGAATAAGCCGTCGATGAGTGCCGAGGAGGCGATGCATAGATATTCGTTTTGTGGAAAATTTTGGGATGATGTGAGTATGAATAAAGCCTGATGTGAATGAATGCATACTCTCATTGTTTGAAACTATTTGATGTGTCCTTGGCGCGAGTAGGTGTGTTTTGCTCGAGTACACGTCACTCACGTCACGCCGAAAATATATACTTACTTCTTAACAGGCCAGGGACAATTGCGAGACCAAGACGCATTGCGCGGATGATCGCGATTGTCCGGAATTCGAATTCTGCTGGACACAAACACCTTGCGATTACTACGCCACGGAAATGCCAACAACGTACCCCCCCTCGGAAGTTCCATCGAAGAAACCAGTGATCCCTAAACCTACGAAGAAGCCGACGGAAAGGTGAGTGAGAGCTTCCAAGAAAATTAGCCTAGAGATTTTGTAGCGGCCGATACGAAGTGACGAGAGAATTGCGGTCTCGATGTGCTCTTCTTTTCGTGTTTATACTTCTGAGCAATGATTAGCGAGAAGTGTCTGGCTTCATAGGCTTTTGCATTGCATTTCAGAGTCAAATCATGTCTCTAATAAAAATCATTGCATGTCCACACTTCTTCAACCAGTCCCATTGGAACCACACCAACGAAGAAACCTACCCGGAAGCCAACTTCTGGGCCGACAAAAGAAGCAACTGATTATCCCACGTACAGTCCGAGTATCACTGCTAAACCAAGTAAGTGCTAATTTGTGTATACTTTTTCATTCACTCATCGATTTAAGACTTCTTAGGTCCATTCTAAATTTTGCTAAACACATCACTCACATGATTTTACTCACAGCTGATAAACCAACGTATGACGCCGATGACCCATCACAGACCTTCTTCTGTGGTACCTCTTGGGATGAAGCCGATCGAACTTGCGGTATGAGGTGTCCCAGTGGAAATTCTGGCGATTGCCCTGGGTAAGTATTATCGATTTTTTTTTCGATAATGATAATCATGTATCTGAAAGTTCTATCAATGTCAAATGAAACATCTGACATTTATCTCATCATTTCTTGCCAATAATTTACCATCCCTTAAAAAACAGTGACCTAGAGTGCTGGGCATTTACATCATGCAAAGAAGAGTTAGGTATTCAAATGAATACTACGCAACCGTCGCCAACGGTAAGCCCCACTCTAGCTGTAGTTTACGTTCCGGGGTACGGTGGGGCTCAGGTGCCGGTCTTTGGTGGGGTGAACTATACTTTAATGCAACCCACTTCGAGTCCAGCGCCAACGGGTAGTGGTCGACCAAGCGTGGTACCGTCGCTCCCGCCCGCAGTTGCTACGAGGGAAAAAATGGCGACATACTTCTGCGGTGAGTTATGTACAAAGCTGATATTCATATTCCCGCTTGTGCATATTTTTTAATTGTTGATGCTCTTCTCTTCCGAAAACGTCAAACGCGCATATGATTATACCCAGGAAAAGACTGGGATGATGTGGAGACGAACTGTCATTCTGCGTGCCCAAGTGGGAGCAATGTCGAGTGCAAGGATCCGGAACATATCTGCTGGGCATTCGTCGAAGCGTGCAAGGCGACCATGAGTCCAATCGGGAATTCAGCCACCGACACAGTACCAAACCTTTCGACCTCGCCCGTCACTAGCCCGCCACCTAGCGATCCAGATTCGTCTTTATCATTGTCATCAAACGGAGACGATTGGGAATCTAACGAGGAGCAGTCAGACGAGGAGCAGTCTGACGAGGAGCAGCCAGTAGAAAACGTATCTGATGAAGAACAGGAAAGTTTGGAATCTGATGAGGAGCAACCGATAAACAATGTAGGAGAGGACTGGGTGTCAGACAATCAGATCAATAATGAGGGTGAGGACTGGGGGTCAGACAATCAGGTCAACAATGAGGGTGAGGACTGGGGGTCAGGGAATGAAGTTAACAATGAAGGTGAGGACTGGGGGTCAGACAACGAGGTCAATAATGAGGGCGAGAGCTGGGACACACCAGAGCCAACTGCAACTAGCGAACCGACGTCTCCAAAGGCGCCAACTCTTAAACCAACATCAGATCCAACAATCGATCTAATAAGTCATCTTGAGAACTTAAAGGCTTCGTATTTTTGTTCAGAAAGCTGGGAGAATATTGATTGTGCAAATGCAGAGGAATGTCCATCTGGTGACAGTAAAGGTAAGAAATCTAATATACGATCGATCTTGTAATTAATTATTGACTTCTACCCCAGACATTTTGTTATTTAACGAACAACTCAGACTGCCCAGGAAAGAAGCAGTGTTTTAGCGGAACGCCCTGCAAATCTAAGGAGCAGTCATCTGACAAGGACCAATCGCCAGAAGCGAAACCAACCGGAGGCAAGGATTCTGACTCAGATTCTTCGCCGACTCCTACTGTTTGGACGCCTCTCATGGGTGGCAATACAAATGACAGTCTGGACAATGCTGCTTCCGAAACAGCAGTCGACGAAGTTACATCGAAATTCTTCTGTGGCGCGTCCTGGGGAGAGCTTGTGGAAAATTGTGATACTGCCAAACCCTGCCCAAGTGGCACCAATGCTGAGTGTGAAGGAGGTATGTCTTGTTTCGCCAACACGCCGTGTGGCAAAAGTGATGCCTCACCTGCAAATGAAGGTGCGACTAGTGTGGGTATCTTCAATTTTGCAGCCATGGTGGAGAAAATTCCTTCACATTGCAAAGGCAGCGATGTTATGTCACGAAATGTTGGTTACTGGCAAAGCTGGAGCATTTAGTAAGTTTACTCGCGAATTAAGTTACTTTGGCTTATCTTGAAGTGCCCATCTCATCGTGAGTAATTGCTGTTTTGAAACGACAGTCGCGATAAAACCTGTAACCCATTTACAGCGGAATCCATCGATGCATCGTCGTACACACATATTGTCTTTTCGTTCGCATCCATATCTGCGACTGGCACACTTGAACCATGGGATTTCGAAGCCGACATTGAAGGCGGGCAGTATCAACAATTCATAGACGTCAAAAACAATAACCCAGGAACCAAAGTTATGATTGCTGTCGGCGGTTGGACTCACAATGAACCCGACAACGAGCGTCTGTACAGGTTTAGTAAAACGTCTTCCACTCAAAAGTCAAGAATGCTATTTGCGCAGAGCTCGGTGTTATTCATGAGGAAATACGGATTTGACGGGTATGTTAATGATTTATTGTTGTTGGCGCCTCACTGCTTTTGATCTAACCTTTTGTATTCTTCTCATTCGATCTGTTGCAATAAAGTTTGGACATTGAGTAAGTGCTGAATGAATTCCTGTTGCCGATGCAATAACATTGATAATTCATTCATTGAGTTTCTTGCTATTCATCCTTCTCTGCTTGTCATCCAGTTGGGAGTACCCCGGTGACGAGACTCGTGGTGGCAATGGTACAATCGACAAGGAAAATCTTGTTCTGCTTTGTGAAGAGCTCCGTAAGCAATTCGATGATGCGCCTGAGAAATTTGAATTGAGCATAGCCATTCCCGCATCAGTTGCTCGATTTGAAGTTGGTTTCGATTTCATCAACTTAGCGCCTTCCATTCACTTTTTCAATGTTATGGCGTACGATTTGCACGGTATGTGGGACGTCCCTCGAATCGTTGGGGCTCATTCTGATATCGGTGGCATAGGCAAGGCCATTGATTACATTGTAACCAACAGTAGTGTACCAGCGTCTCAAGTATTGCTTGGGTTGTCAGCTTATGGTCGATCATTCACACTTTCAAATGACACATGTCTGTCACTTGGATGTCCGTTCAAAAAGAACTCTAATTTGACTGCTCTTGGTAAGTTATTTTCATTCTAATGATCACCATCGATGCAAAAAAATGTACCGTCAAGCATCTTTACTTATTGTGTATCGTTTCTCTTTCAGGTGGATGTCTTGATACTAAAGGATTTGTTCCATTTGTGGAGCTCTATGAATGGGAAGCACGAGGCAAAGGGAAAGGGTATGATTCAATCACAGTTGACCCCGAAACTTACACTGCAGTGTTGGTCAAAGACGAGGTACAGCTGATATCCTATGACAATGCTGAGACATTCAAATCAAAAGTAGACTTTGCTACGAGTAAGTGCCTTGGAGGGACCATGGTTTGGGCGATGGATATGTTACCGCAGGGAACTCAAAGTGCTGGTGGCGATGGTATGGGAGGAGCAGGAGGTGGCAGTGGCGGAGGTGCTGATGATGATTCTGACATGCAGGGCATTCTTAGCGTGGAAGAATCTACTGACGCATTTTGTGGCAAAGATTGGGAGGACGCATTATCAACTTGCAACCGCCCGTGTCCATCTGGTCTGTCTGATGACTGTGAAAAAGGTGAAATGTGCTTTGCCGGCACAACCTGTGGAGATGGGGGAGGAGTAATCGCAGTGGGCAATACCTGTAAAATTTGCCCTGACCCTACAAGTCAAGGGGTTCTCACATGGGTCGAACTCGAAGTCGATATGAATGGAACTTCGACTGCGACTAAATGTGGTGACTTAGATTATGGGTTATTTCTGTCTGTGGAAACTGAAAGCGAGGTCTGTGATTCTTTGAAATTGGAACATGCTCAATCGTGTTGCTTTGCGTACCCGTTAGATCCGTGCACATTGTGTGCTAAGGACCAGGTCAATTACAACATTCGTTCAGATTTGAATGTCACCATGCCTGATGGCACTGAAGCAACATGTGGACTTTTAGAAAAAATGGTAGCCCCGGAGGAAAAAGATGCTGAAAAATGTGTCACTACACAAGATGCGCAAGTTTAATAAATGGACCTGGTTTTATGGTGTCCTCTTGATTGCCACAGTTTGTTTCGACATGGGGATTGGTGTGATCCTATAGTGATTGGACTGTTGATTTTTGTTAAGGGGTCAAAGGGAGGGAGTTGGACTGGATTACTCATCATCAGATTGCTTGTTGGAGGGGTATGGCTTGTTGGAGGTGCTGATGGTACTTTGTCTTCATTCTCATTCTCCACTTCAGGGGTATGGATTAGTTTGCTTGTTGGAGAGACCAATTAAGACCTGGAGGAGATCAACAAGGGGGGAGCACCCCTACTCGACCAGGACATCCCAATCAAGGCGGCAGGGAGTTGGTGGCTTTAATGGAGTTGGAGACTGCCAATGCAAACCTGAAATCATCAAGCCCCCCCACCATCATTCTCACCAAGTTGAAGGTCAAGGTACGGGTGGACCACACATTGATGAAAATAAAATGCTGGGCACTTGTATCCAAGAATGTAGATAGCAGTATTAAATCATGTTGCTCTCATACATTTCTAATGGATAGTGCCCACCTTATACCAATGGTGAAAGAATTATTTGATGGTCTCTTTTTAAACCCATCACGACTTTCAACAGACGATTGTGATGATATTGTGTTGAGTGCTGATTCCACATACGGAAATCTGCCCACCATTAACACATCCCAAGAGTAGTTATTTACGCCAAAATTTTGGACAAGATAACATGAAAATAAATTCAGTGTTTCGTCCTTTTTCAGATTCATTGAAAACTATTCAGAGGGTATCGAAAAAATCCTTATTGATAAATTTAAAAATGATAAAACTGTTGTAATCAAGCCATTCAACTCTGCAGTCTGCAGTTATGATTACATACCTTAACAAGATAAGATTCAACCTCAGTCTGATCAAGTCTACAAAAAGAATGGTGATTTTGATGACAACATGAACAGTCAGCTACAGCATACTGGAACTGCAATTTTATGTCTTGGCGGTTCGCATGATGTTGATTTTACATTGTATCAACAAGGAAAGATTAAGATATGGAAAGTGAGTGATATTCATAGATTCAACCTAACTCATGGCTGTCTTTTTGTGCTTCATCCCCATGATGAAGTGACAATGGTTAGATCACTCTATGACAGATAGGGTATGACACTTTTAAGCACTCCAGTAATGGAGTAAAGAGTGAAGGTGAGATGAGTGTAGGGATTGTTTTTCGTACTGCAAATCATTGTTGTGAAGTGGAGAGAGATACAGGCAGGATTAGGGTGTCTTGTTCTGACACAACAACTGTGACAGCAATGGCATTGTCGACACTAGAAAATATCTGGCTGATACAAAAAGAAAGATGGAAGATGAGGATGAATTCAAAACTGCTTGAAAAAAACAGTAAATAATTACTTTAACAGCTTACCAGCTAAGTCCTGTTACGGTGACGAAACCCCGTAGAACCCCGTAGGATTCTACAGTAGGAATAGTACTGAAAGTACCGTAAACTACAAACACAACAATCACAAACATCACCACCNCTTCGCTTTACTCAGACTTAATCGACGCTGAAACGGATGAATGCCTTGAAATCAGAAACACATATTCTACTGATTGTTGCTACACCTTTCCAACAAATGCGTGCGGCATATGCGGTAATCAAACTCTGCTTTGGGCCGAAGAAGTGAATCATGACGGAAAAAATGTTTCGTGTGGTGTGATTGATAACATGTTGAACGCGGAAGAGGAGGACAGTCCTACTTGCACTTCCGCAAAAGAGACCCACTTTGAGTCTTGTTGCTTCGATAAGTGTAGCCTTTGCGATGGCGCGCAACTTGCATGGGACTTCACAGTCGATTACGAGAATGACTCCACAAAGACATGCGGCGACATTGAAGCCATATTCGCTGCCAAGGAAGTAAAATCTATCAGTGAAGAATGCAGCTCCATCAAGGTGGAATACCAAGACTTGTGCTGTTTCACTCCTCCTGTCTTCCCATGTAATCTCTGTCCCGAATTTGTTCGCTGGGATGAGACTGTCGAATATGAGGGCGTTAAGTCTACCTGCAAAATAGCTTCAGAAATGTTGAAAAGGGAGGAAAATACCACTGATACATGCTCCAACGCACAAGAGGTGTGTATTCAATTCGTATCAAACATTATCTTCATGCACAAGCTTTGACAAACATATCGTTGCATGCTTTTTACATTTCATAGGTCATGGTCGACACCTGCTGCTATGAGTTGTGTAACATTTGTGAGCATACTTTACTGCTGGACTGGGATGCAGTGGTAGAATACGACGGGGAACGCATTGCATGTGGTGACTTCAGGCCCATTTTTGGCAGAGAAGAAATTGAAGAAGGTGATGAAATATGCAGTGATATGAAGTCGGATTATAGCGATTTGTGTTGTTACACTCCGCCAACCGTACCCTGCAATTTGTGTCAGACAGAGTCTGATTTCTTGGATACATACTCTGATGTAGAGGTAGATTTTTGGGGCTCAGCAATGAATTGCAGCGATTTGTAGTAAGTTGGAAAGCTTTCCGAACATTTTTATGTATTGTATTTTCTCATTCCGTTACCTGTCCTCCGCGATCTTATCAGTGATTACTTGGTTCGAAGGATCGAGTTGGACAGTGACACATGTTCCTCTGCAAAGGAATCAATCGCAGGTGAATGTTGTTATAAAAAATGTGTCATCTGTCCTGGAAACCAGCTGCAGGACTTAGAACAAAGTATCGAAATCGAGGGTGAAAGTATCTCTTGCATGCAACTTCACACCGTTTTGACAACTGACATAGCCACAAGTTCTAGTGACTGCCTATCTATGCAGTCCCAGTTCGCTGATCCATGTTGCTATACTCCGCCTGAAACACCATGCATTTTATGTCACGAGTCCGTCAGAAAGGACATCTCAGTTGACTTCAATGGTGGATCAGAAACATGTGAAGTCGTCGCCAATACTCTGGGAAATCGCGCAAATAATGGCACTGACGAATGCACATACGCGAAGGCTGAATTTCAAGAGTTTTGCTGCATGGATAAATGCAGCCTTTGCGAGGAGGGCGAACAGATCGATTGGGACGCTCATGTAGAGTTCGATGGAAGTAATGACGTTTCTTGTGGAAGTTTCGACTGGTATTTCACAGAGCATGCAATGGAGGAAGGATCGGGGAATTGCACTGATATACAGAGTGTCTACAGAGAAACTTGCTGTTATGAACCACTTAATTATTCAACTCCTGCTTGTTCTTTGTGCAAAAAGGGGGAAGAGTGGTTTGATCTCAATAGTGACGTTATCGTACTTTTTGAAGGGTCCAACAAAACATGCACGGAAGTCAGCAACTCCTTATATCGCAAGGCTGAAGATGTCAGTGGATTTTGCGACGCTGCACGTACTGAATACTTTTCTTCGTGCTGCTTTGATAAGTGTGATCTTTGCCAGGGAGCCCAGCTGGATGCCAACGTAGAAGTTGCGTACAATGGCACTGCTACGACATGTTTAAAGCTTGGCCTTGACTTCGCGGCTGATATTGTCATGGAAGGTTCGAAGGAATGCGGCGCAGCGCGAGAAATATTATACGAGCCTTGCTGCTACAAGACCCCCACTGACCCTTGCAAATTGTGCTCATACCCAGCTGGTAGTCAAGGCGAGGTTCGAGGTAATGTTACCGCGAACTTTTATGGCTCTAGTACAACTTGCAACGACTTGAATAGCTTTTTGGTTTCACGAGAGGAGCAAACCGGATTCATGTGTCAGGCGGCAAAAACAGAGCTCCAAAAAGATTGTTGCTTTCAGAATTGTGGTGTTTGCAGCAACTCTGTCGACCTTCACTGGGACAATCCAACCACGTTCAATAACATGACTTTTGCCTGCGGAGAATTAAGTTGGGTCCTCTCAGGAAAAAGTTTAGAGGATGGATCTGAAGAATGCAGTGAGATGCAGTCAACTTACTACGACGATTGCTGTAATGGTCCATCTGCACTAATACCTGATGCTGGGAACAAGTGTGAGATTTGTCCATTGGGGAAGGATTGGTATGCTCAAGTTATTCATGATGGAAAGCCGATGACATGCTTGGAACTAGATTCCGCGTTGTTGCAGGATGGGCTTTTTGGCGGTTCCGCTGAGTGCGAACGAGCAAAGGATGATTACTCGAGTCAGGTACAGTTGAAGTTCTTGAATGCGTCTATGATCGTCAATGATTGAAAATTTCATCTGTAACTAACAGTTTTCGTTTACAGTGCTGCTACATCCCTCCAGAGAAGCCATGCAACCTTTGCCACTTGGGAGAAAAATCATATAGCGTCTTAGACCAAACTGTCTCGTTCAATGGCGCTGGCGTCAATTGCTACGCAATCCACAACTATTTGTCAACAAAACACGAAATAGAGGATGACGAGTGTGTCGTGACACAGAATGAATTATTCGATGATTGCTGCTATCTTAAATGCAGCCTCTGCCAAGATTATCAGTTAGATCCAGAAATGTTAGTTACTCACGAAGGAATAACGATGGGATGCAGTGAGATAGAAAATCACTTCATTGGGTTGAATGAAATTACACAAGAGAGTGAAAAATGCGCGCGTATTCAGCAAGAGCACTTCAACAGTTGCTGTTTCGACGTCCCTTGCGATATTTGCGCTATCGGAGAGGTTGATTATGAATTGCTCCTTAACGAGCCTGTTACATACATGGGCGTGAACAGGACGTGCGGCGACTGGTCGGCACTGGCATCTGAAGAATTAAGCCAGGGCGATGTTTGCAGAACAACGAAAGCCGATCTCTTCGATTCCTGCTGCTTCAAGGAATGCAACTTATGTATGGATCCGGGGTGGGTAATCAATTGGAATCATCCCTTGACTTACGATGGCCTAGCGTCAACTTGTTTGGATGTCTTCATGAATTTACGAAGCGAGAGGGTGCAGGACGGGGATGACCTATGCCAGAGTGTACAATTCACTGTGTCGCACGAGTGCTGTCTTAAAATGCCGACGAATCAGTGTTCGCTGTGCCAAAGTAGCAATGGCACATATTTGAATACGAACTGGAATCAGGAGGTGACTTATCAGAGTGAAGAGTTGACCTGTGGGGATGTCAATGCGCTTTTGAGTACGGAAGAACTAGACAGCATACTTTGCCTTTCCGCAAGAGACGACCTGTGGAATCCCTGCTGTACTCCTCAGCAAGGTGGAAATGCGCTGCTAGAATTTGGGCCACCATTGGAACCTGAAGTTTCTGACAGTGATGGCGAAACTGGCCAATTGGGATGGGATTCTTGGAATTCTACTGCAGGCGAAGCGGATAATTATGGATTAGGCCTTTTTAGGCGCAATAAAGCCCAAACATGTCGCTCTTCATCAGCTGCGTTGATGGTGCTACTTGTGGGATTCGCTTCAACATTCATGATAATGATATACTAGGGAAATACTATTTTATGACAAAGAACAGATTTAACTGGTATCACGGGCGTTTCTTGCTGTAGAAGAAATAGTAAGGATGTTGTAAAAAGTGTTTGAACATTGCACTGACTCCAATGCAGACTCCTGTTGATGACATTAATCTCAACCACCCTCCCTGAGAACTGTAATATGCCTCTGGGAATTCATGTTCTTACTTCCAAGGATCACTGCAAAAAACGCATAATTCAAAGATAAGAGATCGAATGGTCACATCACATACACATGTATGCACACCGCGGCCAGCAAATGATCTCATCACGCAAAGACTCACTCGATATATGGATCCCCTTCAACTTGGTAACATCCACACTATCGACTTCCACGAGCCTATCGCCCTGTCTTATTTGACCCCTAATCGGACAGTAATCCTTGACGTCGCTCACATACGGCAGGCCACCATCGGGGGGCGAATCGACGACGAGGCCCAGCTTGCCGGGGGGCGCAACGATGTTGATTCTCGTGCCGGCGGCTAACCCTGGGGTCGTATCCGAATAATCCGAATCCGCCAGCACTTTGCCCTTGTTCTTTTTCCCCGCGGCCATATCCCGATCGGACTTCGCCTTCATCTTTCTCAGATTCTTCAGCAGCTCACGCTCCATGCCTTCGTAACTCGACAGCATCTCCTCCGTACTCCTGGGAAACTGGAGGGCCGCGCACAGGGTTATAATCTCGGCCCGTATTGCCACCGTGCTGTCCGCAGCATTCGATTTCGTGGTGGCGCTCCGACGGCACTTATCGTCGGCGGCCGGCGACGGCGATGTATCACCGGTCGATTCTCCCACCGTCCCGGCACCGGCGCCGACCTCCCTCAGGAGGGTTATCCTCCTCGATTTGGTATTTTTGCTCCCCAGCAGTTTCGACACGTCCTCCGCCGACATGCCCCTGACATCCACGCCGTCCACGGCGAGTATCCTGTCGCCCAATTCTACCCTCCCCGCGATGGGACTGTCCGCTCGGATGTTGTACACGAACGCAGGTCCGGGAGGCTCGGGGGGCACCGGGGAGACGAGGACGACGCCAAGCTTGCCCGACGGAGCGGCGACGTCGATTACCGTCCCCCCGTTGGTCGCGTTTCCAGTCGCGGCGACGGCGGCGCATCCGTCGACCGCGGGATTGTCCGAAAGTGACACGGCGGCGCCGGTCGTCGGCGACGACGGGACGGCGCCCAGCCCCCGCCATTTGCCGAAGTCCTCCCCCCTCGCCATCCCCGCGCCGGGATCGGCCGTCACGACCCTGAGGACGGTTATCTTCCTGACCGCGTTGCCGCTCCTCCTGGCCAGCATCTTGCTCAGTTTCACGGCGTTCATCGTCTGCACGTCCTCGTCGTCTACGGCGATTATGCGATCCTCGAGCCTCACGTCGTCGCGGACCGGACAGGAGTCCTTGATCTTGCAAACGTACGCGCACCCTCCCTGGGGGGGCGTCTCGACGACTATCCCGAGCTTCCCCCGCGGCACGATCACGTCCAGGAGCACGTTCGTCGTGGCGGGAGGACCGGTCCCGACGCCGCGCGGCGACGACGACAACGACGTTGGGATCAGCGTCAGATCGTCCAGGTATCCGGAGGTCCCCTTGGTCCCGGGAGACTCGACGTCGGCGCGACGGACCGTCGACGACACCAGATCGACGTCGTTCCCGCCCGCATCATCCCCATCGAAACGTCTCATGCTCGACGCCGGGCCGTTGCCCACCGAGGACATGTACTCCTTGTCGTTTTTCCGGCCCCGTCGATACGCGAGGAGGGCGAGCGCCGCGATCAATACCGCGCCGCCGCACGCCGACCCAACGATGGCGTAAATCGTGCTCCTGCTCATCCCGCCGTCGCCGTCGCCGTCGTCGCCGCCGCCATTCTCCACTTCCACCTCCTCCGCGACCGCCGCGAGCTTGTCGGGGGGGGGAGCGAGGTGCACGCCCACGGATTCCACCCATCCACCTCTAACATAAGGTTTCCAATGGGAAATAAGGCCACAAAAATTTCACCTCCACATACAAGGCATTCAAGATCCAGCAGGGCATTCAACATGACTGTTGATCTTCTTCGTCGAGTACAACAAGGCGTTGGTATTGTGCTAGAAGGAACCTCCTTCAATCACCCAGAATTTAGTGCTAAACAGAACTATGTTGCTGGATATTCTATCCTCCTTTCTGCACTTATGGCTCTGAATTTGCAATTTCCACGAAGAATAAAGATGATTCTGATTAAGGGTGAGGTTTTGCCAGAAACGAGTAAACGCCCAAACCGTGCAGACTTTCACGGATTCATTGTAGTTAGAGGGATCGAAGATGTGAATATAATTAGATTATTGTTTGAGAAGATGATTATCGATCGTGGGGGAATGAGTGCAGTACTCCACCAGAATGATCAGACGAGGGTATCTGAGAAAAGTGGAATTAATGCACCTCAGGGTTGGTTCACGTGGATTCGATACATGTTGAAGGCAGAAACCAAACACAAGGGCACATTGACAGAGATAGAACGAGAACAATAATGTCTGCAGCAGGAGTCGAGCCAATTGGAGAACGAGATGACCTATTGTTAATGTACCATTCATTAAACTAATTATATTTTTTTTTTCAAGCACGGTTTCTCTCCATGTGATGCAGGAGACGGCCGCGAGAGGATCTATAGGAGAGGATTCGATGGCAAAACCGAGGATGGGTCGTTCCTCGCTCCACTCCCCCTTGTCAAGATGGATGGCGCCTCGGGGGGTCTCCACCCCCCCGTGACTTGACCTGATCGGGCGTCGGGCGTCCCCCCCCTCCCCCGCCCTTGCACGGAGCCGGGGGGGGGTTCGCGTTTGGATGCCGACCCCCAACGCGCGGTGGACGAACACGAACGCTCACCCGACGACGACGGCGAAGGCGCCGACAATAGCCCGGCAGCCGGGGGCAGAAGAAGGGCCGCCGTCCCGTGCCGACGTTGCGAACGGTCACCCCCGCATCGGATCGACCTCGCCCGGCTGAACCCCTCGGCGTCCGGCTCTCGTCGATCCCTTCCGGAGGAGAGGGAAAGATCAAGCATCTCTCTACCCGAGAGAGGCCGTCCGAGGGGCAGGGGCGCGAAAAGTAGTCAGATCCTCGGCGTTCAATACACGCTACGTCCCAATACAATAATTATTTAGATAGTGTTAATTTCAGATGAAATGACGTGACATCTCTAGTAGACATGACCTGATGAGCCCACACTTCATGACATCTTCTAGTAGACAATGTAACCTGACGGTAAATATGACTGATTTCTCCCCGCAAATAATCCCAAAATGACACTTGAGGCAAGACGGGCAGAGCTCAAGTGCACCTCTTGAATCGAAGCAAACTACTCATCCTGGGCTTCATCGATGTCGTCCTTGGAATCCCCGTCCGGGACGTCCTCGTCCTCGTCATAAAGACCGGCCGTTAGGATGTCGAAGATGAGGTCGGCATCCTCGTAGTTCGCGAAGAAGCCAGCCAAGACATTCTTACAATTCTTATCATATTTTGCAGGGTTGTTCTTCTTCCACTTCTCGCACTGCTCATCGTTTATGTCAGCATTCCTGTTCCCTTTATTGTAGTACCAACCATTGTTCTTGCACGCGTCCTTGTTGTTGTCCCAATAGTTCTTGTTTGTCTGACATGAATTTTGGTTGACCCCGGACCTGTTCCCTTTATAGTCCCAACCTTTGTTCTTGCACGCGTCCTTGTTGTTGACCCAATAGTTCTTGTTTGTCTTACATGAATTTTTGTTGACCCCGGATGATGTGATAAAATCCGATAAACCCTGAGGCTGAGGGAGGACGTTGTCTGCAGTACCCGCCACGACCTTCGCACGAGAGGAACAGATGGCAGACAAAAATGAATGGGTAAGTAAGTACCTGGTTTTGACGATGATAGGAGGAGAGGACTGATTCAGACTAAGAACTTACGACGGCCCCTCCACGGAGTTCATGCGCGTAGACGCTGGGAGAAGTGCCGGCCAAGGCCAAGGCGACGATGCTGATGACCACCTTCATTGTGGATATATTCCAGTGGAGCAACTTACAGATTTATGAGGTGTTGCGACGTTGCCCACAGAAAACACAGTTCGTTCAAGTCAGTTGCTTCGTGTCAAAAGATCCGTGCAACACACTTTACAAGAAAAATGACATAAAGAATGAAAACTTGGTAATTCCTACGTGTGAAGGTGTCAGCGATATCAGCCACAGATCCAAAGATTTTATTTGCGTTGACTTATTTTTTCATTCCACACTCAATTATTTTATTTGCCACTGGTTTTCAGGCCGTTGTCCGTATCACTACAAAATAACAATTTTTACACCAACTACTCCCCCCTCCCCCTTGCACGCAACCTTAACTATCGGGGCAGCCGGTGCCTCATCCTAACGTCGGGGCAGCCGATGTACCCTAACGTCGGGGGAGAAATTAAAAAATGCGGCATCGCTCTTTGGTGGCAACTCACACAGCGCGCCTGCAGGATCCGAACCCCGGTCCACGTATCCTTCAGTACCCATCCTACCACTATGCATAACTTACCTTGTAGTAGATGGTTTTAGTAATATAAAAACATAATTGCTAATTTTATATTTTGTCCGCTTTAGCGATACGGACAACGGCCAGAAAACCAGTGGCAAATAATTGGAATGTACTGGCTGCCTGCCGTAATTCTTTTTTTGGTTTTTGTGAGCGATAGTCTAAATCTGGACTCGCTGAAAATCTTGGTATAACTCCCCTTTTCCCTAAAAGTTGTGCCGTAAATAATAAATTACATTCTTTTGCTTTTTACTTACGACTAGTAACTGATTCCTCTGCATGTGAAAAGGTACTTCGACCAAAAAGCACGAGATTGGTGGCGGCGACGGCGGCGAAGACGGCTTGATGACGACAATGATTGTGGTGGCGCTGGACGACGGAGGTTGATGGGACGGCAAGGGTGGCGGCGGGACGGCAAGGGCAGCGGTGGACGGCGACGATGCGGATGCTGATGGGCAAGGGACGAGAGCCGGCGCGACGACGACGGCAGACGAGGGGACACTGACGGGCAAGGGACGAGAGCCAGCAGCGACGATGATGACTGCAGGTGAGGGCGGACGCTGACGGGCAAGGGACAAGAGCTAGCGCAACGCTGATGGCAGGCGAGGGGACGCTGACGGGCAAGGGTCGAGAGCCGGCGCGGCGGCGAACAACGACGGCATTACTTAGGCATAATTGCTATCTCTTTATTGGTGAATTTGCAATTTTCCGAGTATTGATCCTACGTGATTTTCTACGGAACGGAAAACTATATCTCGACGTGACGAGCTGTGATTTGTTGGAGTTTCTATCGTGACGTCATGTGATTTGTTGGGCCAATATGAAAATTTTCATTCTTTTGCGAAATGTATCATACTTAGATGCTTACACGACGTTGGAACTCTTAAATGATTTTCGTAGTAAACGGAAGTTTCAGAGACACGAATAGTCGCAATATCGAAAACTCGTCTCCCCGATAAAGAGATAATCTTCTGGAGATAGCGCGTGTCGACTGCTTCGCCTTACGCAGTCTACGGCATACATGAGGATCGCATCGTCGGCATCAATGTGTTTGCAACATCGAATTGCATGGTGGCGATAAAAGTAGATATCTAGTTGGGATGTGTTCTCCGCGTGAAGTATGAAATAAGAGAGGACATGCATACATATTTTGAGTTCCAATACAATAAAGGGTGATGCTTTTTGATAATCATAATATGCCACGACCTGCACTGTTTGAGCGTAATTTTGAACAGTTCTATCAATCCAGTCTCAAATACTATGAGAAGGGGAGACTTCTGTTTTCGATACCGTCTCCCAAGTTCCTTAGTAGAAGTCGGCCCTGTCCTTCTAAGCAAAGTAATCCAACGATCCCTTCTTCTTCGCCGACACCTCGCTTATCGCCTCGACGAAGTCCTCGTGCACGATCTCCGACCTCTCCCCCCTGAGCGCGAGCATCCCCGCCTCGACGCACACCGCCTTTAGCTGCGCGCCGTTGAAATCCTCGCAGCTGCGAGCGAGCTCCTCGAACACGACCTCGCCCGAAACGTTCATCTTGCGCGAGTGTATGCGAAGGATCTTCACGCGCGCGTCCTCCGGGGGGTGGGGCAGCTCGATCTTGCGATCGAGCCGGCCGGACCGCAGCAGCGCCGGGTCGAGCACGTCCGGCCTGTTCGTGGCGGCAATGACCTTGATCATGTCGTTGGAGCTGAACCCGTCCAGCTGGCTCAAAAGCTCGAGCATCGTGCGCTGCACCTCCCTGTCCCCGGACTGATCACCCCCGAAGCGCTTCGTACCGATGGCATCGAGCTCGTCGATGAATATGATCGCCCCGCAATGGGTGCCGTCGGCGATCTTCTCCTTGGCAAGCTCGAACGCGTCCCGTATGAGCTTGGCGCCGTCCCCGATGAACATCTGTACCAGCTGCGGTCCGGCCAGCTTAAGGAAGACGGCGTTCGTCTGGTTGGCGCACGCGCGCGCCAGGAGTGTCTTACCCGTCCCCGGAGGTCCGTGCAGGAGCACCCCCTTGGGCGGCTTGATCCCGATGGTGTCGAACATGGACTTGTGGGTCATGGGCAGCACGATCGCCTCGATGAGCTCTTGTATCTGCTTGTCGGCGCCGCCGATGTCGGAGTACTCCTCCGTCGGGCGCTCGTCGACCTCCATCGCCTTGACGCGCGAGTCGAATTCGGCGGGGAGCTTCTCGAGTATCAGGTAGGAGTCCTTGTTCGTGCCCACGAGGTCGGAGGGTTTCAGCTCCTTCGTGTCGACGAGTCCCGGCACGGGGAGGTATATCGTCTGGCGCGTCGACGTTCGTATGACAGCGCTCCTCGTCTTGCGCTGCGCGTCGACGTCGGTGGCCCCCCCCTCCTCGTCGTCCTCGTCGTCGAGGCCGTCCTCCGCCTCCGGCTCGAGGACCTCGACGACGTTCCCCACAAGGTACGGCAGCTGCTTGTTCAGCTTCACCTTCTCGATGTTCTCCCGGATGCGCTCCCGCTGCCCCCGGCTCTCGTGATTGATCCGCTGGATGTCGCTACGGAATATGCGTATCTCGTTGTCGATCAGCTGTATGCGCTGCCGCAGCTCGGCGATCGACATGGCCGACGTCTCGTCGTCGATCATGTCCTCGTCGGCGGCGGGGGAAGGGTCGTCCTGCTTGGACTCCTCGCCTCCGCCGCCACCGCCACCGGAGGTGGGATTGTCGGTCTTGTCACCGCCGGGGGGGGCATCGCCGCCGGCACCGGCGGCGGCGGCGTCGTTGGAGTCGCCCCAGATGTCGGCACCCTCGAGATCGTCGCTCATTGTCTTGCGTTGTTGTTGTTTTGTTGTTGATTAATGGCGCTGGACACTTCCCGATCATCCCGGACTCCCAAAACTTTCCTTGATTCTTCACTCTTCTTTCCGAGACTTCGATGTTGTATCGGGGGAGGGGGGGCAACAAAACTCCTTCCGACGCCGGGATCGATCTCCTTATTACCAAGGGTGAAACTATTCACATCCATACAATTAATTGTGTAGAGTTTATTACGACTGGTTTTTTCTCCCTCATGGATCCCAAAACCAAAAACATGATCTAGTGAGTAGTGTGTGTCCCCCCGAAACAAAGTCGACGGTCTCATCACGGACATGCGCTTCACCCCTCGCGGCTCGACGATCCGCGAATATTATAAACCCCATCCACCCCACCTTGCCTCACTTGCTCTTTCGCCTATATAGATTTGTCAAGGTAGCCCCCCCAACAGCCCTACAAGATGTTTCGTAACATGTACGATACCGACGTGACGGTCTGGAGCCCGGAGGGCCGTCTCCTGCAGGTGAGCGTTCGTTTGGTTGTTGTTGGGGTGCTTCCCGGTCTTTTTCGGTCCGTCGCGCCGCGAATTAGCCATGCGCATGAACTGCCCCTCGGATACCATTCCCTCCCCGATTTAATTTTTCGTCCCCGCCGCCGCCGCCGCCGCCGCCGCCATCCGAACGATCATCCCTCCTCCATCCGCGACAGGTCGAATACGCCATGGAGTCCGTCAAGCAGGGTTCGGCGTGCATCGCCCTCCGGTCCGACACCCACTCCGTCATCGGCGCGCTCAAGCGATCCGTGTCCGAGCTGTCGTCCCACCAGCAGAAGATACTCGAGATCGACGACCACCTCGGCATCGGCATCGCCGGACTCACCGCAGACGCCCGGACGCTCGCGAAGTGGATGAGGAACGAGTGCCTCAATCACAAGTATGTGTACGGGACGGCCATGCCCACCGGCCGGCTCGCGACCGACCTCGCCGACCGTCACCAGCGGACGACCCAGACCTACGTCCGGAGGCCGTACGGCGTGGGGCTGCTGCTGGCGTCGTTCGACAAGAACGGTCCTCACGTGTACCAGACGTGCCCGAGCGGGAACGTGTACGAGTGCTACGCCACCGCCATCGGGGCCAGGAGTCAGAGCGGGAGGACGTACCTGGAGAAGCACCACGAGAGTTTCCCGACCTGTGCGAAGGACGATCTGATCATGCACGCGCTGCGGGCGCTGGTGGGGTGCATCAGCGGCGACGGAGAGCTCACGAAAGAGAACGGCAGCATCGCCGTGGTGGGGAAGGACGAGAAGTTCACGCTGATCGAGGGGGCCGAGTTGCAGATCTACCTGGACAGGCTGGAGCTGGAGGGCGGAAACAACGGAGGGGGCGCCGAGGAGGAGGAGGGGGAGGAGGAAGAAGAGGAGAAGGAGGAGGATGCCATGGAAACATAATGACGAGGGAACGACGTGCTGGAGGACATGCCGCTTGAATCATGCTTTTCGCGAATGGACGACGGAGGGGGGGGGGACAAATAGTTTACCTTCTATATCTGCAGGGTCAACGCCATGTGGGAGTTTCCCTACAATAATGATTATGATACTAATGTGACTAATGTGACATTTGTTTTGTCATGTTCACTTGAATTCATTTTTGGAATACTGTATACGAGTGTTTGAAGCAATACCAACGCACTTTGGGCAGTTGCGCTATTGTTTCTCCT
Source organism: Stephanodiscus minutulus (assembly GCA_036939435.1). NCBI lineage: Eukaryota > Bacillariophyta > Thalassiosirophyceae > Thalassiosirales > Thalassiosiraceae > Stephanodiscus > Stephanodiscus minutulus. The sequence goes on from JALLOS010000044.1 coordinate 26,572, forward strand.
ATCTCTGATCTCTCTGCCATGGGTCATGATGGCTGTATTTATGTACCTTCTTTGAGAATGACATGCTAGGTACATCAAAATCACTGAATCTATTATTTTTTGACGTTAATTTCTAATTTCACTGTGGAGTCATAGTAAATAGAGTGGTCTTATTTCAAAATTCACTGCGTTTTTTTTTTGGCGGATTTTAGCGCAGTTTCAGCTGTCCATCACTTTGCACTGTTTTTATTTAGAAGGGTAGCTTAGTGGGGTTTGTGGTCTTAGAATTGACCCTGGATTTTTTTGCAGCGCGCCAGAAAACTTGCTCAAAACTTGCTCCACTCTAATCTGAGACCTCCCGACTCCCNCGTCGCCGTCGCCGTCGCCGTCGTCGCCGCCGCCATTCTCCACTTCCACCTCCTCCGCGACCGCCGCGAGCTCGTCGGGGGGGGGAGCGAGGCGCACGCCCACGGATTCCACGGGGTCGTAGTGCGAGCTCAGATCCCGGAGCGACGAAATATAAGATGCGCGATCCTCCCGCGACAGGAACGGCTCCATCGCGACGTAGGCCTCGTCGTAGGTTTGGGGATCGGTCGTCCGGTAGGAGCTCCGCTGCCTGTACACGACCTGCGCGTACGACTCGCCGCCGTCGTCGGCGGCCTCGTCCCTCCTCCTCCTCCTCCTCCTCCCGCGCGTCTTCGTGCCCCCCCGGAGCGCTCTCCTCCACCTCCCCCGCGATCGTCGATCAACCTGGTATATCAGCATGTCCACGGTCAGGTCGGACAACACGCCCGACGACGACGACCCGCCGCCTCCGCCGTCGTTGAAGAACTTCTCGACGTGCGCCGCGGTCGCCTCCCTCCACGCCCCCCGGTCCTCGATGTCGTCAATCCCGCGCAGGGTCATGACGAGGGGGCCGTGCCACCCCCCCCCGACGACCGCCTCCCCGCCGCCCGGCGGCGACGAGGGCGCGGCCGACGACGCCGATCCCGCCGCCGGTCCGGACGACGTCATCGCGACGGCGGATGGCGGCGACGAAAAGCCGGCGCTGCTCGGGATATCGGACAGACGCGACGATGTTGTACCGTTCGATGGGGTCATGGATGGATGATAAGAGTGATCGTTCGACGGGATCGTGGACGTATGGTAAGAGGGATGGTCCGACGGAGTCGCGGACGGATGCGAGGATGGATAATTCGAAGGAGTCGCGGATGGATGCGCCGACGGCGTCGTCGACGGACGCGACGATGGATCGTCCGACGGAGTCGCGGACGGATGCGAGGATGGATCGCACGAGGGATGCGTCGACGGATGCGAGGTNCCCCCCCCCCCCCCCCCCCCCCCCCCCCCCCGCCCGAACACTACTACTGACCTTGACACGTCGACCTCCTCGACCGGCGATGCCGACGGACCCTTCGAGGGCGACGACGGCGGCGGCGAAGCGGGGTCGTCGGTGGTGGGGGGAACGCCGGATGCCAGATCGGTCGTCGGCTGCATCACCACGTCGAACACCAATCCGAAATTCACGATCGTCGCGTATGTCGTCAGCTCGAAGCACGGCGTGTTCCCCGTGCTCGGATTCACGGCGCTAACGATAATATCGGCGTCGTCCTTCGCGTCCACCTCCCCCCCCCCCCAGGCGGGAGTTAGCGCGTACCAGCTCGGCGGCTGGACGTTGACGTAGTAGCTCCGTCCGTCGCCGGCATGCAGCGATCCGAAGGAATAATACCCCCCCCCGTCGGTCTTCGTCGTTTGGAGCAGCGGGAAGACGTCGTCGCCGGGATCGCACGAGAAGAGCCACACGGGCACGTCGCCCACGCCGTACTCCAGGACGACGTCGGCCCCGCGGACGCCGTCGGCGTCGAGGTCGAAGAAGGCCAGGCCCGATATCGTCGCGAGGCCGTCCCCCCCCCCCGGCGGCGCGGTCGCGGTAGCAGCAGTCGACGACGACGGAGCGGGGGGGGGGGGGAGGGCGGCGAAGAGATCCTCGAGCGCCTCGACGTCGACGTCGTCGAGGGTGACGACAGTCTGGCCGAGTGCCCCCCGAAGAAGCAGCGGCGCGAACGAGACGAGCGGCGTCATCGTCGTCGTCGACGACGACGACATCGACGATAGCATCAGCGGCAGCAGGATCATCGGCGCGAGGGGGAAGGACGACCACGCCATTGACGACGACGGCGGAGGGACGGCGATCCACGTGCGTCGACGATCGAGGCGAGGACGACCGCGGCGCTTCGGCGTCGACGGCGGCGACGACGACGGCGACGGCCGCTGCGATGACGAAGGAGACATCATGGCGATGAGACCACCGACGACGCTCGACGACGATGACGGCGGCGCCCGATTCCCGACACCGACCGCCGCAAATATTATTGTGGTCCGCCCGCGGAGTGGGGGGTCCGATGCTGCTGCCTCTTCTTCTTCGTCGTTTTAGTAGAAAAATATCAAAGAGGCCTGTATGCGCATGCACCCGCCCCCGGCCGGATGGACAGCCATGGTGGTAGCTACGATACACTAGGTAATACTCGCGCCAAATTGTTTTCTTTTCCCTTGGAAGGTGCATGCAGTCCGGTCTTGATTTCCTACGTGGGAATGTAATACGATACTGCAAACACGACTCATCCAGGCGTTAGAGAGTAGGAATGTTACGCGAAAGCCCCGATGGCATGGAGCTTGATATGATGACTCCCGCCGCCACTGCGTCTGTCCCTCCCACAACCTAACCTTCGTGTAAGTACACTAGGTACGTAGGACCATAAGTACCATCATCCCTCTTCGGTGGAGAGCATGATCCTCCTTCCAGCCTTGCGAGCCATTTCGCTTTCCTCAAGGGCAATCTCATCTTTTTCCACGGCAGCAGCGTCGGCATTCTTATCCGGTCGGACGACGGCGGTGGCATTATCCCCCCCCCCCTCCGTCATCGGCGGTCAAGGCGGCGTCATCGGCGGAAGACGACACGGCGTGTGCGGGAGAAGAAACATGTCATCCTCGTTGTCGTCATCATCGTCATCATCTCGGGACGGCGGGGTTAGGAATTTGGTCGTGGATCCGTTCTGCCACCGTCAGTTCGCATCCGAAAGCGGCGAGGGAAACTACGCCGGCGCCGTGTTCGATATACCCATATTGGAATTCGAGGACGTCGTGAATTCCCGATACGACCCGTCGCGTCTCGTCGACGGTTACGCACCCTTCTGCAAGCATCTATTCGTGATCAACGACTTCACGGATGCGAGGGTAAGCGTGCTCCCCATCATCGCGGATAACGAACGGCATCTGCGCACGCGGTACGAGGCGAGGACCGAATGGGAATTGCCGGTCCTGACACGCCACTTCGATCGCGAATCTTTGCTCCTGGACGCTGCAGGCGGGGGGAGCAAGGACGACGAGAAGAGGAGGGACGACGACGTGTTCCCGGTCGCGAGATACCTCGATCTGATACTATACTCGCGGGAGCAGATCGAGAAGGAGAATTCCGCCATGGGGAAGGCACCGTCGGGGGAGGAGACGAAGGAGACGGCGCCCTGGGGCATCGTGAGCATAAAGGCGCAGGACGTCGATCGCGAACTCCCCATGACGCCCATCACTATCATGAGGAACGCATTGGGGAAGGATCAGGGCGGCAGCGGCGTGATGTTGACCAGGGAGGCGTACATGGAGTCCGTGTCGTACTGGAAGGACCACGCGAACGTCCTATGACGGGGGGGGCGGGGGGGCATATGCCGATCGTGGGAGGTACTATTTTCGGGATGGCTTTCGCACGACGGGTCAAAAAGACAAACTCGGGAATGGATTAATAAGGACCAATTTTACTTTTTACCCACGCTGGTATTAAGAACGTGATTGGATGGGAGCTGGCGCTAAGCGGTGGTGTGGATTTTTCACGAAAAGATGCTTGATACGTTTCCACCATTTCTTCATCTTCTTCCCCTCGAGTGACGAACCATCCTTGCTCCCCCCATTATTGGACTTGTTGCTGTCCACCTCTTCGTTCGATTCCGGCGGCGTAACACTGCCCGCGAACGAGGCGACGTCGGGCCGAGCGCGGACTAAATTAAACATCGTCGTGATGCACCGACGCTGAATTTTCGCTCGTTCCGTGTCATCATCGTCGGCAGCGCCGCGAAAATCGTGCGGTGGAACGGAAATGCAACCGAGAACTTGCACGTATAACTTGATATCGAGCATGCTCCCGTCGGAGAACACCGCCTCGGGATATTCCGCCAGAAGCGCGGGCACCGCTCGCCTTCGGCCGGCTTTCATCGCGATTCGCAGGGGGAAATCGCCGTTGCCATCGGGGATGGATATCGCCTTGCGGTATGCGTTAAGCAGCGCTACCGTGATTTCATTTTCCGCGGTGCGCAGAGTCGCATCGCCGTCGTCACCTGCTGTTGTAGTCTCGGCATTGCTGCCACCACGGGCACGGTATGATTCGTTCGATAAAAACAAATGAAGGGCGTGATTGCCGCGTTCGTCGACTTCGCTGGCCAAGTTATCGAAAGGAACGTCGGTTCCGGCCCTTGCTTCGACCTCTAGCTTCGATGCATCGCCGGAACAAAGATATGTCAAAAGCGATCCATCGGAGGGACAAGAGCGTCGCGGTAGGAGGCATGCAGAATGGAGGACGTTTCTCGGTCGCACCTCGCCCCACCCCCGCACATCGCGATCCATGTAATCTACCAACACCCTCAGCATCAAGTAGTTCCTTAGCATCCCCGCCCCCCCCTCATCATTCCCGTGAATTATAATAATGTGTTCCCTTCTCCTCGCACTGGGGCGTTCCAACAGTCGATCTAATACATAATCGAGTGGCGTCTTTCCGCGATTGTTCCGTTGGAACAGCAACGACGGAGCCATGGCAACGGCAAAACGGACGGCATCAAACGAATCCTCGGATGGGATGGCAACATCCATCAAATGATGGAGTATGTTCCTCTCCTGACGATCGAGGAGGGTGAGAATTTCATGTTGGGACGGACTGAGACTAACGGCCCGATCCTCGCGATCTTCCTCTTCGTCCGTTATTTGAAGCATAGCTTTCATCGCGGGGACCTTGCCCCGGGCGATACCGCCCTGGACGCAAACCAGGTGCAACGGCGACCACGAAGCGCGGTTGCCCCGGTCCGAGAGCAATCTCCACGAACCACCGGACCCATCGGCTCCCCCCCCCCCCCCCCCCCCCCCCCCCCCCCCCCCCCCCCCC
>JALLOS010000045.1:0-20193 GCA_036939435.1 Stephanodiscus minutulus
CAAGAATGCACGAAGCAGTTTTCTACACATTTACAAAAATGGAGGACACTGGTGATTATAAACCCTCGGTAGATCACATCAATAGAAAAAAATGCGATAACCGCTGGGTTAATCTTCGTGCAGCAACTACAAGAGAACAAATATTAAATCAAGGATAATTACTTAATTTAGCAGTGATGTGTGTTGACTTAAAACATTGCCCACGGCCAGATATGGATATTTGTATGTAAATCCTAAAAATGTGTCAACAAAGGACGATGCTATCATCATTAACGACACGTGTTTCTTCTTTGTCTATTCAAAATACTGGTCTACTTCAGTTTCCCTGCAACACATCCGACGCCAACTGAATGTAATTATTGACTGATGGGAAATCAAGTTGGATTAATTTGCCGAGAATTTCAGCACTCGTCACATCTTGCACTGCCGTCAGTCTCAATTTCAACTCGCCCAGAATTATCCTTGATCCTACTTCTGAAGTACTGGCTAGGGTGATAACTGCTCGACGCTTGAGGTTATTTAGGTCCTTGAGTTTTGGGTTTGGCACTTGAGATTCCGTCAATAGGATTTTAATGAGTGCGCTAGTCACGGTGTGTTCAAACTGTGCAACATTTGTGGTGGCGTAAACTGAATAAAGAAGTGATAGCATTTGATACGTCAACTGCATCGAACAGACAGTGCAAGTTGACGGGAGGAATCTGAAGGCTTGGATAGCAAAAGAATTTTGAGCACTGGTGCCTGTCAGGGAGTCATTATTCAGGCGGTTCCATGCATCGATCCGCCGATTCAGTTCGTAGCACTCCCTCTCCGCCTCTCGCATTTGCGAGTAAAGACGATTTCTTTCTTCAACGGGAGAGAGTTTGGTTTTGTCATCTTTGTGGGAGCCATCGGACTTTCCTCCGTCACCTCCTCCCCCCGATCCTGTCGTAGCTTGTGTGCCCCTCTCGTCTCTAGCCCTGGCATGAAGGTTTGCACTCAGAGCGCTAAGAAGATCTGTGGCCTCAACTGAATCAAGCCCCGATGTACCAGAACCACCAGCGCTTAGCAACGCCTGCCGTAAAAAATCTCCCCTGCTGCCAAAACCATCGCCTCCTTCGGCCCGGAGGCTCCGGGCCAAACTAAGCAAGTTTCTAGCTCTGCTAGATGAGGATGATGCCCTCTCACTCAAACTTGTTGATGATCCTTTGGAGCGTGAAGTTCCAGATTTCTTGTTTGAATCATCGTCATCGTCAATGCCTTCGGATTTCGGCATGCCTCCAAGGAGCGCACGCTTCAGATGTGGCCCGTACAGTACCATTTCGTCAAGATTTTCCATTTGATCCCCGCGATTCTTCTTTTGCTGCTGGATGCCTACCATCAACTTCTTTTTCAATGTATTCCTGAGTTCCGATTGCCGTTTATTCGCTACGCGTAACATTGCCATTGATTTTTGAAAACTTTGCACAAAGAAGACTACTTTCAGATATACGTTCGGTGACAAAAGGCATGTAAAGTTGACTGATACCTTACCAATCTTCATCCAGAATTGCTATTGCGTTGAGAGCGATTCCGGCAGTCAACTCATAGCTGAAACTTCCAGAAGTGCAGTAGCCACATTCTACACATAAAAATGCGTCCAAATTATCATAGTTGATATGTCTGCACTTCCTGCACTGAAATGCGACTTCTCCACAATTGCCACAGACGCCATGAGCGTGAACTTGTCTGGTACATCTAGGACTAAAAGGTGGATCGTACATGTACTTTAGAAACATGCAAAGGAATGAATAATTGAAATAAACAACACAAAACTTACCAGTATAGAACGAAAGATCCATCTACGCAGCTCGTAGCATCGATGACGTGAGATTTCAATGAAGACATGAGCCCACATATCAAAAATATTCTTACCTGCCGCTCGTTTATTGCTTGCTTTTTCATGAAACTCTTCGTACGCGAACCTCAAATTAGCTGCTATGACTGGATGTTTGAGCTTGCACGTTGCTTCTGATGCACCCCTAGCTAAGGTGAGTGTGCCACATCGCTGCCAGAGATGTGTGTATTTTGGACTTTTTAGAATGCTGACGTCGCTTACTTGCCGGGGACTAAAATATACTCCGATGCTCTTCACGAGACGCCCCCTTGGATCGCTCACAGTAACATGAACTTCGGACAAAGCCACACGGAACTTCAGTTGATTGTGCGAAGTGAACTCAGAGCTGACACTTGCAGCAGTAGACGATTCTAAACGCCCTCGCTGATATGATCGAACTTGGTCAGGCAGAAAAGTTGCCTGCGACCCCTCAGGCTTCTTCAAGTAGGATTTCGTTGCTTTCTTGGGCGGAATTTGCTTCTGGCAATGGACACAGTTAGAAAGATTGCAGCTCGGGCTGCCCATGTCAGTTCCAAAAGCCTCATTCAACACGGTCATCTGGCTTATAAAAGCACTTGCAATGCATGATGATACTCTCAACATATCCAACTCCGAGCCAAAACTATCAACAAACATAATCAGTAAATCGATAAAGTTCTTAGATGCATTGCCCAACGCCCCAACTTGTTGGAACGGACCCTTAATCAAACACGCAAACAAGTGCTGCTTCTCTGGCGCTGAATACATAGTAATAATCTTTCTTGCCACTTTGGCGGACATGGCCCGCAATTGCTTTGACCTTCCGTTCATGACGAATTGCTTGATGAATGCCATCAGATCGTGCACAGTGAAGCACTTCTGGAGACATTGTTCTGGATCAGATGAGTAGTTGTCCAATGTCTGATACCCTCCAACAAGTAAGCCGTAGATGTCGTCAGCTGGAAATTTCACAGTTCGTTCATGCGGGGCTTCATCACTCAGAGCAATGTCAAGTAAAGCCAGGGCTTTCACTTGATTTGATCCTCGCAAAGATGAGCTCAGCCACATCAATGATACTATAGGAGGGCGGTGGTAGATTTGATCAAGCATCATATCGAGATTTCCCCAAGAATTTTGCGCCGAAGTACCTTTAGTGGCCTGGAAGCCTGGAAGACCGCAGAAATTTCTCCAACTGTTAGAGCGGGTATTGGTTCCGTTACCAACCCTTACAGCAGCAGAAAGCAGCTCGTCAAGCACAGTTCCTATGCTCTCCTCCGTTGAGGTTTTGAACTCGTCTTCCGAAATAAGGTCTTCGACTCCAAGTAGGCCAGACGCTGGAAGTGTATCAAACATGACCTCTTCATCCCTCCAATCGGAACCGCATTGTCTAGCCTGTTCGCGCACAACCAAAGCTGAATCAAGAATGTCTTGTGCTTGCTGAAATAGCTTGCGGAACTTTGATGATGCAAATATGATTCAGCCTAAGTACACACACGATGGCATAAAGAAAATACTGAAAACCAAAGAGCATCAATTACCTGGATTCCAAAAACGTAATGATCGCGAACTCTATGGTATACTTCTTGGCGACCCCCACAGAGGCGCAGCAGCATTGACCTAGCGAGTCGCAACACGGTGCTGGATATTCCACTATTCCTACTGATGATCTCACACAACACCGAGAACCAGTCATCCGACCACTTGGGTGATCCCGTCGTTGGAACAATAAGAGACAAAAGGTCCAGTGAAGAGCAAAGGAATGTCTCCTTACTTCCGTATTCTATCGAAGAAGAATCGGAGCTTAACTGACTAGAAGATTGATGAAAAGACTTTCCAAATTTTGCCAATGCCAATCCTAACCCGTCACCTTTGTCTTGCAATTTATCTAATTCCGTCTTGATTGATGGGAAGTCAATTGCCGCACTAGAAGCCCCCTCATTAACATGTTTAACATCAGGCAATGAGGAAACGACTTGATTCTTCTCAAACTGATGACTAACAAGGGAACAGAATTGCTCTTGCAGCGTTGTGGTTGAGAAGATTCTCTGTAACTCCGCATGCACCGGGATAAAAATTCTCTCGTTGGGGCCAAGCATATGATTCTCATTCTGAGCTGACGATTCTTGAACATCAGTTGACCACTTGAAGTAGTTGCACCTGTTTTTCCTATCTAGTCCACAGACATAAAACCGACGGTCCTTGTGCAAGCCATGCGAGCAACGTCTGCGGACAGCAGGGCCATGCTCACATACAAAGCTAGATAATTCAAATGTTGTCGTGAAAGTTAATAAGAAGGAGAATAACCAGGAAGGCAAACATGTACTCGTCGACATACTCACCGTGGATCTGTCTTATTTTTGTGATTATGATGGTGGGCGTCGTCGACCCCATCCTTTTCTTCAACAACCAGTGTAGTTTCACGACTGATTTCTCGGTCCTGCAACACCAGGCCAGCAAGAGTGCGTAGACTCAAAACCAGCTTACTACAATATTGCGAAAAATTGAAGTCACTCGATCTACACACTTCGACAAGAATTTCCAAATTCTGGGTAAATGCCAACGCCATTTCCTTTCCTCTTGCGGCCTTGAGCTCTTCGGTGCATGAGCCAAGAACAATTTCAAGGATGAGTTGTAATACATGCATCGACGGTGGTGAGGTTTGATCCTTAGCATTCGCATCAAGTGTTTTTGTCATCAGCCCAAGCAAATGTGTAAAAATTTGCGATCGAAAGCTTTCTGTTTTCACCACCTCGATGTTTTCGCCCAGCTTGCTGCCGGATACCTCCACACTTTGACTTGTCTTTAAAGCAAGCCCTGATTTTTTAGCATTTTCTGCTTGTTCTAAGCTTGATGCAGCAATTCTGTTACGAGAGAAAGCCACATGTGAGACGATTTCTATGATCAACAGCCAGAGGCAATTCTAAAAATGCAAAACTCACGGTTTTGATGTCATTTGCAAAATCTTCCCGCATGTCATGTCCTCATTCTCCACACATAGAGTCTGCCCGTTGATGATGAGTGGGTCGGAGGAGGACGGCGCCGTTTTTGAGTAAGCAATGCCCAAGTCATAGCATCTTTTGCAAAGATCTATGTCCAAAAAGGCAGAAGGTCCCGTTGCCCTTGCCATTGACGAGGCGGGTTCAAAGGTGTATCTCTGTCCCGTTATGGGGAATACCAAACATGAATCACATTGGTACGTGATGACCCCTACCTCAGTGGATAAGTCTTGTTCAGGACTTGGATTGCTGCTTTTTCTTTTGTTGTATGAACTTCCAATGGCAGTGGATATAGCTGTACAGCAAGCCTTGACAATTTCTGTTGAATCTACGATAAGATATTCAGCCAATGTGTCAAACGTTGCGATACAATTCGACCCAACAGTGCTCGGCTTGTTGGCGGAGCAAGCAATTTCCATTAACATCAACTCAGAAACAAGCTGAGCAGGCTGAAAGAGCTTGAGGGTCGCTCCAAGCATAGCCTTGAAGTACTGACAAAGATCAAGAATCTTTTTCCCTTCAAGGGCCATCGATACCTGGCAAGTTTTTTCAGCAATCAAACCAGAAATAACGTCACTGTAGTTACCACCTCGTGCTCGAGCAATGGTGATTGAGGAAGTAAGGATGTGAACCAGCACTTCAATGGCGCGATTGATCGTCACTTCTTGCTTTGGCGAGACAATATCAACATTCGCAAACTCTGTCTGGAGAAATTTCCCTAGATTTTGCAATAAAGACATGAGCCCACGAAGTGTAGCCTCGTAGATCAAAAAGGTTCTCTTCTCCCCATCTCCCTCAGCTTCGCACAAGAACTGAATGGTCTGAGCTCGCAATGATCCCTCTGCTAAAGGCAGATCCAAAGCTGTTTGTTGTAAAATGTGGCTTATCGTATCTTTGCTTTCTGCACTTAGAGGATCCATTTTGGTCCTACCCGTGATTTGTGTTAGAAATGTTAATGATTGAATGCAAATCAACAAATGAGAATGCTGCTCCTGGACGCTGCGCTTCATTGATTGTGAAAGAGATTCTTCCTTGTCTCCGCCGTCCGGGTTGGGTGATAAATATGACAATTCACTTCTTGCGCGAGCGTAGACCTCAACTGAGTCGATTATTGGTACGCTAGATGCATCATGACATGGCGATATCCATATTGTTACGAAGCCATTTCTCACGGCCAACAGAGTCTCTTCATCTGTAAGAGGAAACTAAAAAATTAAAAGGCACAACATAGAAAGGTGCAAGGTCGGTACACATTATCGCATCAAGGGCGTGCATGCGAATAGAAAATAAACTTACATCATACCACCGTTTGACATTTTTCTTCAACTTGATAGATCGGCCTGATCCCATTATGATGATTTCCTTAGGAATCATGTCTGGCATGGATCCTACCAGGACCCTGACAGCGACGATGGCAAGAGAGCGGATGAATTCTGAGGATTCATTAGACACTTGCAGACATGCAGTAAGGGTACATCCATCACGTGAAGGGCAAATGACATAATCTGTATTGTTGAGCGATAGCTTCTTCTTAATTGCCTTGGGATCTTTTCCAGCACAATCACCTCCAAAAGTGAGTGCGTCGAGCTCACTCGCATTAACTGTGCGAAGATATTCACGATAGGACGGTACGACGGCAATGAGACGAGATTGCACAGACAAAATACCTGAGGCCATGCAAACATTGATCAACTCACTCAAACTTTCAAAGAAACCAATGATTGGGTTTTGGCTTTGGATAGCAGCATGTGGCAAACGCTGAGTTTTGGCTCCTTGAGGATGTTCGTAGTCTTCCCCAAACCAGAGAAGCGATCCACTTGACGACAGTAAAGTCAAACAGGCTCTCTCGTGTACCTGGCTTTCATCGTCAGTTAAACCTTCATTACTTCCCAAAAGATATGGACAAGAAAAGGTACAAGAGCCTACAAAACTATAGTTCGAAATAAAGCCCAGTCCCGCACTGCAGCTTGTTGGCCACGCTAGCTCTCTCACCGACACCGACTTCTCGTTGAATTCCAAAACGAGAGCTGTTGGCTGGCTTGAGCGGGTAGAGCGTCCGATACACGTAACTCTGAAAAAGCTTTCCTTGTCTCTCATAACGATTCCGAGCTCTTGAAAATGTGTGTATGGACCCGCGACACCGTAATTACCACCAATATCATCGGTAGATATCATATTGGGCAGCAATTCTGTTAAGAGAGGAAGCCAAATGAGTTTCAATTTCTATGATCAGAAAGAGCCAGAGGCAATTCAAAACAATGCAAAACTCACCAAAGCTACCGCATATTGCTCCATCTTCATCTAGGAGCATCGCAATACAGGGGGATGAAACACATTGGTACAGCAAACATTTTGCCAGTCTAAGATGTGCAAGCTGGCCATAACAACAGAGTTCCAATAATTAAGTGTTGCATCAAGAATCAAAAACAACTCCTTAGCAATCTGCTGCACTCACATAGACACCTTCACCAAAAGTAGTGGCAGTGGCCCCTTTTGGAGCTGGGTCCCCCCCACTATACCTCCGTATGCCAGCTGAAGGAAAAGTAACCCCAGCTCCGATTTCAATGTAACTTTCACCATGATCCTCAAGATTTCCCTCTTCGTCAATTGCGAGGCTGATGAAGTACAAGCGACCGGTGTCGAGAAGAAGGGCAAGCTTAGTCTCGATGATAGCTCCATCATCGACCGAAAGAGAGCCAATGAGCGTGGCGGATCTAATAAGAACATCTTCATACTAATGGGGAGGAGGCCAAATTACGGAAAGCAATATAATCAATGAACAAAGTTGAATATTCACTACCATAATGCACAACAGCTGTGTACTCACTGCGAGGGCATAATGTGTGGTCTATGTTCCGATGGATGGAAGGTTAGATGATTTCGGGGGACATATTTATGTTCGTAGCGAATATGTCATCTAGCTACTCACGGCGTCGCATGTATTATTTTCCGTTCGTTTCAAATCGAATACATGTACTACCGCACCACAAACAGCCACTATCTGAAGCTCTGATTGGGGCATCCATTCGCACTTAACAAGGTATTCACACTCCTCAGACGGCTCTAGGTTCAATTTGAGATCAATGATCCTTTCGAAGGAGTCAAATGTCTTGGAAACGATGCATACACATGCTTTTGCTACACCCCAAACTAGCAAATGCCTGTTGTTCTCTGAATTCATCTGTGTGGATGACAAGAGATGCAGATGAGAATAAAGATAATATGGATCTTCAAATAGTTGAAGAAGTAAAACTTACAGCCATGCCGCTTTGAGAAGAGCAAATCAAGCGCATGAGGGGATCAGAAATGGAATGTCTGAGGGTAAAAGGTTGCCGGAATACACCTCAAAAACATACCTAATGGCAAATTTCACATGATCTGTACCAAGAATGCTCAATTGGCTACGTGAAAGGTGAGAGGCTGGTGAATTGTCCACGTAGCGTACATTGACTGATGGAATAGAGCTGCAAAATATCACCGTAGTTGATTCTGCTATGCACAGTCTTCCTCGGTTGTCGGCAGCGAGGGCCTGTACGTGATAGTCATTTCTAGTTTTTCTCGTGTGACTGGTCGTTGAGGAAGATCCAGAAATCAATCTGGACTGAAGCGAACTTGCCTTCGCAGCACGAACAGGCAGCAAACAACTGCTATAAAGACGTTTAATTGTCAGTGGTTGAGCCGATCTTGATTGAAGATTGGGACATCCCACTCCTGAGATGGTTTGGGTAGCAGAAGTGCTATTGAGAAGAACTGAGAAGTCGGTTGAACTAGGACTGGCGGCTGATGTGGTTTGGTAAGTTTGATTCAAGATGAGCAAGATCGATTCCCTCCAGTCTGACTTTGTCGCCTCTTCAACCATATTCTTCAGTGAATCATTAAATTCTGAAGAGAATCTCTTAGCCATCAGCTCAATAAATACATCAGAATCATAATGGGCTTGCTGTATGGATTCCAGGTCGTGATTGACTTCCGATTCATCTTGGTAGAATTCTCTAAATATCACGTCCTCAGACAATGGAGTAAGACATTTGCACGACGTCCTTTTCTGCTCAATGGCGGTTGCGACCTCGGCACCGCAATCGCAGAAAAAGGAAGATTTCCGCGAGTATCCTATGTCATGACCTTTGTGACATATCCTCGCACATAGGGAACAGCAGCCTTCAAATTTCAAGAAGGGAGGAATTTTTGTGAGGCCTGATGCGAAAATAAAACGTTGCAGCCACAAGGGATGCACCAAAGATGTCAAAAGTGGAGGATGCATTACCTTTATCCGAGACGAGGCCGCAAGTATAACAGCTAGGAACGCACGATTAGAGACTTGAGTGTTCACGCAAAAGGCGTACGAAAAAGGAAACAAAATGACACTCACTTATACCAGTGCTGGTCGGTGAATCCCTCTCCTGTTTTTACGAACGAGCAGGTCCTTGGCACTACTTTGCCAGTTTTCAGTGTGACATGGTTTAATGATGTTGTTCTTGACAGTGAGGCAGTTGGCGCTGCAGAAAAATCTGGTGTAGATGATACCTTGTTGACCGATCGATCTAACCTAGCAACACACTCAAAAAAATCCTTAGCTGTTTCAACATATTCATGAGCTGCATCATTGTCCTCCTTCTTGGCGTGCTTTAACAAAGACACTATCTTTCCGCCTGCCTTATCCAAAGCGTTATAGCGTGATGCCAGTAGACACAAAAGCCTGATCAAATGATGTTTTGAGGGAGCCCTTGCCCATTCACTCAGCCTTGTCAATATTCCCTCCAGAATGATCTTGCAACCGTTCCCAGTTATTCCGCTGTGTGATGCAAGGTAGCTTATCACAGAGGCAGTATTTTTCGACAATAGTAGACTTTCGTGGCAAGGATTATCCAAATCGGCAAGAATTTTGACAAGATATCTAATTTCTTCCGTTGACAAATCGTCCAACGAAGACGCCACTGCTGCACGCACAATGTCACCATTGCTGCCACCAACGCTATTCTTACCCGACTTCCTCCCCTGCTTGAGAATCTCACGCTCGGCATCCATGAGGTCGATTAACATTTCTGTAACAAATATTCTTGATCTAATACGCAGTCCCGGCACAAACAATAGGGTCAGTAGCAACTTTGGCAGGTTTCTTTTCGCACACTTATTCGTCATCTCCGTAAGTTCTAAATCTGACCCACAGCCGATCAACTTTCCCGTTTTTAGATTTTTCATTCCAATGCATGCGAGTAAAGTCGTTCTCTTGTCAATATCAAGGGAACAATTATCATCAGTATCCTCTCCGGGAGCGTCTGAGAATTGTGTCAAAAACGTTTCAATAATTGAATAAGCCGAGGCTTTCTGAGATTTTGACATACACAAAGAATTCTTCTTATCATCTCCTAGCATGCACATTACATCATCAATCGCATCGCAACATATCACTGCTGACCACAAAGCTATCAAATCATTGAAGTTTGATGAATTTTCCATAAGGTGTCCAGCCACAGCACGAGACGTCAATCGAATATCTTCATCGTGTAAAGAATACGCCACTACACATGACAAGAAGGATAGTGCTTCTTTCATGGTTGTCTCTGTCTCCCCAAATTTGTCACTCTTTTGTAGTTTCTCCTTCATAGATTCTCCTCTTCCTGAGGTAGAGGAAAATATGCTGCCTGGTATGGGTAGATTGTCCTCGCACAACGGAATACCCTTTCCGTCGTTGATACCAAATCGCAATAGTGCAGCGGCAGGTACCATCGCATTGACTACGCTGTGCAAAACTCGCTGCCAGCGATGGAACGATGTGAGAGCATCGACTATTTGCTTCACTCTAGCGTTGTTATCATTGCCACTGCCCACTGCATCACCCGCTAAATTAGTTATTGTAGAAGATTGAATCCTCAACGATGAGGCCTGGAGCACTTCAGATAATAAAGTTTCCCACCTGAGACCAATGGGATCAGTGAGAGACGAGACACCTGGTCGGAAAACTCAATCGACGGATTGTACTTACTGTCCATTGGCACGTCGCTCGCCCATAAATACCTTCCATGACTTGAAAAACTCAGCGCCTAGTATTCGATGTGCAGAGGTAGTGACAAGCGCATCTCCTGACAGGCGTTGCTTACTTGACATCGAAAACAGCAACAGCGAGATGAGAGAATATTTCATTCCACACAAAGAAGCAATTTGGGAAGAAAAAGACTCGCTCAAATTCGCATGATGCTGCTGTTGTGCAAAAAGTAGCTTCAATGCGACAGAGTCTCCTTCTTGCGTCGAATTCTCTGTCTGGTTAAGCGTGCGCAACATGAGCTGCATCGCACCATAGTAAGACCTCCAAACCTCCATGCCAAATTTAGTCAGCGACGAAAGTGCACGGTTAGCAGAATCCACAGCAACAAATGGGAGGATGTCGTTGCGCAATCTGCAGTTGGCGTCCAACCAATCAGGGTAGCAAGGCGCGGCGCCGAGTGCCGAACATGCCTCGTGGAGGCGTGTCAGGGCATTCATGCGCATTACACCGCCACCACCTGCGGTAGAATCATATATTTCCAGGTCTGACTCCTCAGCGAATCGATCAGTGGAATTTCTTGGCAGTGATCCTCGGGACGATGATGAGGATGCCATGTTCTGTACCTGTAGGCGGTGTGCTAAACCCATGTCATTTTCAGCTGGACGAGTATGCATGCTGATAATAAATGATACAAAAAGTGGCAAGGCCTCATAATAGGCAAATGTAGCGAGACTCAGAGTCATGGTGGAGGGGTTTGAAAGTTTCTCGCCAATTTCAATTGTCAATACCGACAACATATTCTCAGCACCACTCAATCCCCGTAAGAGTGTTTCGTTTCGTCTGTGCGACGTTGTCTTACTCTGACCTGCCCTCATTCGCACCGCCTCGTCGTGATAATCTTGAAAGGATGTTTGGCGGGCATGCATTAGTTTGTGTAGCTCCCACATGTCCACTCTCAACCTCATGATTCTTTCTACTGCACTCAAAGTTTCTGTTGCATATGCTGGACCAATTGGACCATCCCACGACGATTGAGAGGTCCAAGAAGGCAACTTAGCGGCGGCATTCCATGAGCTGAAGAGTAAATGGCATCCATCATTCGTAGCTGTTTCAAATCCGAACGTTAGAGCCGTGAGGATTGCAGACGCCATCATTTCATAATCACTTGTCTCTTCGAAGACATCTCTAGCAGAATCATTGGGAATGGGTGGGATGGGTGACTGCCATGCAGTGAAAATTGACTGAAAATGCTCTTTGTGAAAGATAACAGGAGGTTGATTATTCTCATCAATAGCGGGATGATGCGGTTGTTTTTTTAGTCTTGGCATGGGATAGGTGGAGGCTTCTACCTCCTTTGATAACAATGGTCCCAAATCAAAGGATGACAGCATATCCGCGACAGAGGCGAATAGGGATAGTCCCCTCGCGATGACCCCTGAGGTGTCGCCACTATCAAAGTCCTGATAAGATTGCAGTCCTTTATGAATAATTCCGACTAAACGTGCCAGCAAAAATCTTTGGCCGGCTCTCGTGAGTTTGGAAATGGCTAATGTAAACAATCGTGCATCACGGAGTGAAATTAATACATCTTCTGTGCTTATCACGACCACCCCCGAAGTCCTGGGTAGATTCGATAGATCTCCAAAATACTTTTCTATGCTATTGAGGAAGGAATGGCATAGAAACTGTAGTTCTACCGCATGTTGCGGTAGCTGAGCAATGGGTACATCGTCGTCGTCAACAAAAGAATCATCCCCTGAGGGATAGATTACCATTGGCGATATCAGGGCATGGTGTACAGCAGTTACTGTGTTGGTGGGTCGAGAGAATGAGAGATAGATCCAGGAATGCAATTTACAAATGCTGCAGGCAGCCGATGTCAGATTACTCACAATTCAGAGGCCATAGATCGTCACTAGGGTCAATCGGTTTGATGACGATAGTATTGTCACTAGCTCTCACTCTTTGAGAAAGTTGATTCTCCGCTGCAACGACGGCACGGAATACTTGCAATCTGCTTCCGCGATTATCCAAACAGGGCACGATGTTTCCTTCTCCACCTCCAATGGTGAGAGACAATTGAGTATGGCACACCCATAACTGATGTTCCCATGGCTCGAAAAGGTCCGAACTGACGCTGGGGCCACTGGGACCCACTACCCTAGCTGCTGTGTCGAATTCACTCTTCGCAAGGCCCAATCGAGGGCGAATCAACTTTTCCTCCAACAGGTAGCCTAATTTGATGAATGTCAACACCATATCCTCAGACAAACACCAGCGGAGGTGTGATCGGATGATATGAGCTGCCGATACTGCATTATCATTACTTGAGAAGGTTGGGGCCATCGAATTGGCTAAAGATTGGATAAGAGCTTTTAATGATCCCACAGCGAGAGCGCATCGGGAAAATGTTTTCCTGCAAGAAATAAAGACGTGCATGAAAGCCAAAAGAGATGCGCATCAATAGAGAGAATATGGTTAGGAGAAAGTGGCTAGGTATGCTAACATATCCTGCCAGGGTATACACATGGTGCAACAAACATTCATCTTGCGCGCCTTGTGCTCTGCTCTGCTCACCTTGGGTGGATCTCTGGCCCAAGCATCTCCAGAACAGAAGGCATGAATTCATCAGCCTTCCTCTTCTTCTTCTTTGAGGTCATGGGCTTCTTCTTGTTTGACGACGGCTCTCCCCCTTCAACACAGCAACCTCCATGGGAATGCATCTCAAGATCAAAGTCATAGCAGATTCGAATAATGCCCAAAAGGCTCAGTATAAGGGATGCTATGGCGCTGTTGCAGGTGGTTATGACGACACCACCGTCATCAACGGTTGCAGCGGTGAGGGGCTTCTCACTGCCTTCGGCAATCTGAGCTCGAATGAACAAAGAGAGGATCTCAGCAGGATTTGGCTTCTCCAACCCGCCTCGGAGAGATCGTGTCTCGGTAGCGGAAGCAGCAAAGGCGGTATTGGTTTTGTCGTCATCTATGAAGGAGAGTGCTCCCCCATAGGAACTGAAGGAGGTGACGTTGCCTCCACCCTTGGTATAGCCGCTGGAGGATGAGGAAGAGATTGCAGCTGATTGGGTCGCAGCGGCGAGCTTGGCATTTTTGGTATTGATATCGAGTGGTTCGTTGAGTCTATACGTCGTCAGAATTTCCTGCGGTAATGATGCTGAAGAAGTCATTGCTGCCCCAGCTCTGGTCGCGCCCAACAACACACTTCCCATACACTCAGAAAGCTCGCAGACAGCCATAGAAAGGAGTTTGGTATCCAATGCCACCGCATGCCCCTCTTGCATCTCCTTGTAACTTTGGGAAAAGCAGCCCAATGCTACGGCCGAACCAATTGCTAGTATCTTACCCTTACCATCGTTGGAGCTTGCCAAGAAAGCGCTGGAGCCTGCCGAACGACCGAGCGTTTCAAGTGTTCGATGCATGAATGGATAATAGTATCTTACGGAGGAAATGCTGCCCGATTTATCCCTCGAGCTGTTGGTGGGGCTGCTGCTGGCATTGGTACGCCGTTTTGACGACGGACTCGTGCTGCCAAAAAATGTGTCATCATCATTCACGAGCACGAATCCCGTCTTTAGCACGCCTCCGTCACTCGTCAGATCATCATTGGTGAGATTGAAAATATCACTCAAAGACTTCCAATGACTTTCAATCAAGCGCTTTGTCATCACCGCAGTCAGGTCACGTATATCAGGGCGTATCCAAACCAGTGGAGTCGATCCACGTTTGTTACCGCCAAGGCTGGCGCCACCGCTGCGTGGAGAGGATAAGAAGCTTGCACCCCCTACCCGGGAAAAATTGCGTGGACTGCCGACTGCTGCCATGGCCGCTGTAGCAGCAGTGGTCCTCTTATTTGTCACGTCGCTGTTGAAACCCTTCTTTGTCTGGGATCGTTTGCGCGAGCTACGACGAACTCCCGATGGAGCCTCAGCAGCCATGGCAGTTTCAGCAGTGGCAGCTGAACTTATCTGAGAGGATTTTATACTGGTGGAAGCAGGCTTGGATTCATTGTCCTCCTCTTCATCGACAACAACTCCACTACCGCCAATCACTGCCTTGACATACTCATCCATCCATCCAGAACTGGGGGGGCTCAACCCTCCAGTGGCACCGGCATCGTAAATAGTATCAATCATAGCCGAGATGAAAACAATAAGCGCTAGATTTCCCGGTACTCCTCTACTGCTACTGTCAGCAGTGCTTACATCAAATGATGAACGTGGACTAGTGGAGGAGGTGTTGGACTTGACATTATCCCTCTTTGTCTTCCTCCTCTTCGCAGGAAGCACTGCCGCTGCCACAGCTGATGGGGATGACGGATCAGCAGCTACACTGTCATGAGAAACACTGGCCGTATCTGTCAGTTCCACACCCAGCTTGCTCCCGGATACCTCCACACTTTGATTTGTATTTAAAGCAAGCCCTGTTTTTTTAGCATTTTCTGCTTGTTGGAAGACCTTGCCCCATACTTCAGGATTTCGCAACATTTCCGCGCCCATTTCCAAGAGTCGTTTTTGACCAGAGCATAACCAACCAAACGCCAGCACAGCCCACCTTCGTATGGATACGTGACAATCAAAAGAAATGTGATTTTCGATTCTCGAAGATAATAATGCCGACAGCTTGGAATAGTCTGCCCCACCGATGTGAGAAAGAGAGGTCGTAGTCAAGCTTGCTGTTTCCTTCTGAGCTTGTTTGCTGCTGCTGCCACTACCCTTGTTGCGAACACGCGATGCTGTGGAAGTGGAAGCTGTCTTCCGTGTCTTCTTCGGAGGCTCGCTGCCGCTGAAAGTCTCCTCTTTCTTACCAACATATTCCTCGAGAAGTAGAGATATCAACTTGGAATCTTCCTCGTCAGCGAAAACTAATTCGGTAACGTCGTTGCAGATTTGGGCTAGGCGCTCGTTCTCATTAGCCCCTTGCTCGTCATGTGCATATTGATTTTCTTCTTCGAATCCTTCTTCAACCCTCCAAACACGCGATGCCGATTGCGTGCGTTGAAACCCCACCTCGTAATCCGACAACAGGCGTGACAACAGCGAATTCCACATTAAGATGGTATCAGCGCCCATTTTAAGATGTGCATGTCCCACAGATGACATCGACGACGACAATGCACTGCAGACATCACCGCTGCCACCGATACCTCCGACGGCATTGGCAGTAGCATTAGCAGTAGTGGTTGCGCCAACGGAACCCATCACGGAAGCCGAAAAGTAATCAAAGTTGAGGATCGATGCCGTCGCCGCTGTAGTCGTAGAAGCAGTCATCGGCATCCCCCCCCCATACTGAATGCCCGACGAGGTGATGGGGGCGCCGCCGTCACCGCTCGACGCGTTACGCAAAGTTCCGTAACCTGGCGACGAGACCGACGACGACGCCGACGACGTCGCCAGGAGCCTTGGTTTGGGCGTGAGCTGGAATGCCGTTTCCAGGGTCATCAGTCCCGACCAGAGACACTTGCGTTGGATGGCGCGCTCGACGGAGACGAAGGCGTCGTCGGGGCGAGGGCGGTCGTTATCGGCATCATCGCCCCGGCCGCCCCTCTCGCTGCCCGCAATCTCGTCCGCGTCCGTTTTCATATCTTTAAACTTTCCCGAATCGTTCCCACTCACCCTTCCGTCGTCGTCGTCGTCGACGTGAAACCCCGCCGCCTTCGTCGGCATCGACTTCCCCAGCGTCTCTAGCCCGTACAGCGCTCCCATTACGCCACTGGTCATGGCGCGTCCCACCGCCGCCTTGGCGTGTGACATCATGATGCGCCTCGTCTCCGCCGCGCTGACGCCGCTGGCTGCTGCCCCGACGCCGGACTTGCCGTCGGGGGACGTTCCCCCCCGCTGTCCGCCGCCGCCGCCAACGCCCGTCGTCATCGTCGACCCGGGGGAGGCGCCGCCGTGCAGCTCATCGTCGGTGTCGGCTGGGAAATGGAAGGTGCCCCGCCCCCCCTCTCCTCCTCCTCCTCCTCCCCCCGACGCTCCCCCTTCCTCCGCATTGGTAGTCGTCGCCGCCGCCGCCGCCGCCGCTGCCGTCACCGCCGCCGTGGCCGCTGCGCCGCCGGCGGGACGGGACGACTTCGCCTTCGTGATGTTCTCCAAAAGCGCCCGATCGTTGACGAGGCACTTGAGGAGGGGGGAGGAGAGGGAGATGAGCGCGATCGCGGCGATCCCATCATCCCCCGTCGTCGTCGTCGTCGTCGTCGTCGTCGTCGTCGTCATCGTCATCGTCGTCATCGTCGTCGTCGTCGTCCCCTCTCCCCTAATATTATCGCCACCCTCGCATTCGCGCTCTCGCTCGCGCTTGCGAAGGTGCGCAAGGAGGACGTTGATCGCGTGGGTGGTCGCCATGATGAGATGCGCATCGTCGCTCCCGTTGGCGCTTGGGCGGCCATCGCGAAGGGAAGGGGTGCCGTCCCCGTCCTCCTCGGCACCCCCGACGTCGTCGTCGTTGTCGTGGGCGTCCCCCCGTCGTCCCCCCGCCCCCCGCTGCTGCCGCGACCGCCCCCCCCCCTTCCCCCCCGCATCGGCCCCGCCCTTCTTCCTCCTCCTCCCCCTCCCGGCGACGGCGGAGGACGACGCGCAACTTTTCCCCCTCCCTCCTCCTCTCCCCCCGTGCGACAGCGACGACGGCGCGGCCGCCCCGGCGGCGGATGCGGCGTCCTCCCCGGACAGGGACGCCGCGTAGGCCGCCAGGTCCGGCGCGAAGGACGGCGCGAAGGCGGCGCCCTCCCCCCCGTCTGACCCCCCGTCGTCGTCGTCGTCGTCGTCGTCGTCGTCTTCGTCGTCACACCTTTCGTCGGGGTGGGCCGCGTACGCGACGCGTCCCTCCACCATCGCCCGCAGCGCCGACGCGCACCTCGACCTGCTCTTGGACAGGACCTGGACGCGCAGGAGGAGGTCGGACAGGAGCGACGATTTCATGGCGCGGCCGGGAGGACGGCGGAGGATCAGGAGGTCGGCGTGGGAATCATCATCTTCGTCGTCGCCATCGTCGTCGTCGTCATCATCGCCATCGTCGTTGTCGACGTCATCAGCCCCTCCTCCCATCCCTCGATGATGAACGGCGGGGACTACGTCCGCTCCCACAACGGAGGATGCCAACTTGGAAAGTTTCTTCTTGCCTCCCGGGCGCCTCTTCGAGCCGAGGTCGGCCACAGCAGCAGACGAATTCTTCTCTTTCTTCTTCGTCTTCTTCTTCTTCTTCTTCTCCTCCGCCTTCTTCGCGGCAGCGGCGACGACGGCAACGAAGGCGGAGTCGCTGTTAAACAGGAAGATGACGAGCGGCAGATTTTTAGAAAAAGAGAAGAGATCCGTGTTCAAGTTCACGAGAAGAATTCATTTTGCAAGAAAGACATTCTCCATGTGAAATGACATCGATTTGTTGTTCATGAAGAACACTCGTTCCTCTCTAGAGAGGTAGACGATCAATGGCATGTGAAAAAGAAAAGCAATTATATAGGGTGCTGTTTTATGCCAATGCCCCACGCGCCAGGAAACTGGCGACGAACCGACGAAATGGCAGCGCGGGGAAACGGGGGAAAGAAAAAAACAACGCACCTTGGCGAACCATCGTCGTCGTTGCCGTCGCCGCCGCCGTCGTCGTCGTCGTTGTGCGACGACGCCGCGTTCGCCTCGGCGACGTCGTCGGCGTCGTCGTGGGCGGCGGCCGGCCCGGCAACGGCGCTGGCTGCGTCGTCGGCGGCGTCGTTGTCCCTCCTGCGCTTGGACCGACGCGGCGGCATGGCTGCTCGTGAGT
Organism: Stephanodiscus minutulus; assembly: GCA_036939435.1. Classification (NCBI taxonomy): domain Eukaryota; phylum Bacillariophyta; class Thalassiosirophyceae; order Thalassiosirales; family Thalassiosiraceae; genus Stephanodiscus; species Stephanodiscus minutulus. The sequence continues at coordinate 18,578 of JALLOS010000045.1, forward strand.
GTATTTTTCGTCGGCGAGAGGCGGGGCTTTCGTTCTCTCTCCGCGTCGGGTTGATATTATTTATTTGGGCGCTGAATTCGATGGGGAGGCGGCGACCAGTTCTTTGCCGAGCGAGACCGATGCGATAAGTGGAGACCCGAAAATCCCTCCCGCCAATAATCTTGATGAGGCTTTTTTACCCACATCTTATGCTCTCAATGCACGGCATAACAAAGTTTTTTTAGACTCTGTTTGTGTGCGTCTGACAAACGTACGCGAAAAACGATCGCATGACCAGCTCCTGAGCCAGACCAAAAAAAAAGGAGAGAGAGACAGCACAGCACAGAAACCATGGGCATCGCCGGCGGTGGCCGCTAGCGTTCTTGGTTCGGTTGGAAATGAGTGGGAACCTACTGAGAATGAACACTTTACAACCAGGCGAGGGTGAAATGGGGGTGTGCTGTGTTGTTGATGTCCGTTGTCCCGAGCCGACGTTGTTCCCGCCGCCACCGCTGCCACCGCCAAACCACCAACGCGCACCGGTCGTCGCCATCGCCGCGGCCACCGCCGTCGCTGCTGCCGTCGGAATCGCATTCCGTGCAGCCTTCACCGCCGTCCTCACCTTGCCTCCGCTTTCACCACCGTTGTTGATGCCACAGTCACTGCCGCAGCCGCCGCATCGCCAACGCCGCATCGCCGACACAAATTCTCTCAACGCAGCCATCGCCTAGGTTGCACATTCCGTCCGGATTCCGCCGGGATTCCGGTCGGAACTAGGGTTCCGGTACTTTGAAAAACAGGAACGAGTTCCGTCTTTGACCGGAAGGCATACATTACTACGTACGTAGTACGTAAATCACGTTCCAGTCAAGACCGGAACTTGATTTGCTACATAATCACCCCCCCCGCAACAACTCAACTCACCTCCTTCTTCTTGGTTGCCCATATTAATGTTAAGATCAGAATTGAAGAGGGTCAAAATTTTGTCAGAGCTGTCCATCAAAAGACAACGAAGACACAACCTGCTCATTGGCAGGTTTATAACTGTGGCTGGTGCGCCCTTGTTTCAGCAACGGGCGACGATGAGTCAACAAGAAGGTGACAGCAAAGAAGTCGGATACGAGCATGCTTATGAGTATAATGAGGATGAATCGGAGGGCAAGTCAGACAACAACGTCGCCGTGGTAAAGCCAATGAATAGCATTTGGGAGTGCGAACACCTGTGTATTAAGACGCAGGAGGGTATTAGGGGCGGCATTCATAAAAAAATTAGCGTGCTCGAAAAAAAAGTGAAGAAAGTTCCACATGTTTTTTTCAAAATAATTGTTCGGGGACCAAAACAAAAGTTAGGTCGGGGTGCAGATGCTCCCCCCCTCTCCCCCCCTCTCCCCCCCTCCTCACCAATTTTGTCAATTCCCTTCTCATTGGAAATTGACCCCCTTGGCATCTATCGCTTGACATTCTTACGTCACGCACGCGGTTCTTGAATCACAGTGGTCGCATGGTGGCAACACTTGCGCGTGCCACTGTGAAGCCAGAATCGAGAGTTCGGTGATCCTTGTGGTGAAAATTGCGCCACGATGACCAAAATTAAAAATCGAAGATGGCAAAACTTCTCTCTCCATCAATTTATGTCT
>JALLOS010000046.1:0-20107 GCA_036939435.1 Stephanodiscus minutulus
CATTCGTTGTTTGCGCTGGGCTTTACCTTCACCCCCAGTGCTTCTTCAAATCGCCGGTGTTTCGTACTTGATTTTTGCCAGACTCTCCATGGAAAGCTGCAGCCATGGCATCTCACCATTAACCGTGGCAACATAACATCTCAGGTCTAAGACACAAGACAAATGAGAATCACATTCTTATAATTAGGCACACCAATTGCGTGTCCTCAAGCTGAAGAATCGATGACAACATGGCAAAGGACACAATTTAATGATGATGAGGTAAGATGTTAGGGGTGTATTTGTTGACAGCACTTGACAGCAGGATAGTGTGTAGTGCCGATGGGAGGAGGGGGTGGCTTCGGTGGAAACGAACCGAATTATGACACGCATGGACGCTCGTGAAAGGATCTTGAAAAAGGAGGTCCAGATCAAAAATTCGGGTCCTGAAAATCTGGACTGCAATGTACGGACCATGTCCATAATGTTTAGACATTTGACCGATGTACCTGTGTCTGGACTGAATCTGGGCAAAATCTAGGCCAAATCTGGGCCAAATCTGGACTAAATTTGGAAAAGGCAAAAAAACCTTCTGGACCAATTTCTGCAACCGCCCAGTCTCCATGCTGCATATTGTACATAGAAATAGTTCAGCTCAATCCTCAATCAGATGCTCAAGATCCACTGTCGCTTTGGGGTCTCATATTAACAATCTTAATGGTCGTCTGTGTACATCGTTCACGTTGACCTCACCCATTGTCCCTGTCCCACTAGTTCTCACTCTCCTCCATTTGACATTGACTTCAACTACAGGTCTGCAGTTGGCAAGCTAAACTATCAATAACACACCAAATTGCGAAGTACTTGCCAGATCCAAGACAGTCACATGGCACAGCCATTCTCTACTTAGTTTGCTACTTGAAGAAGACACGCAACCTCGGACTCAAATTCAAGCCTAATCCTGCAAAACTTGTTGAATGCTATTGTGACACCAATTTCTCTGGCAATTGGAATAAGGGGTTTGCACCAGTACCCCAGAACAGCCCAGTCACAAAGTGGATGGATAGTCTTCTCCGCGGTCATCTCTTGGCCTGTCCAAGAGTCCCACAAGATGATATTTGTCATGCTGCTCCGGGTCAGTAGGATTGCTGGGTTCCACAATATGCAACAATCAGGCTACTGTCGCGTAATATGGCATGCCCCTTGAAGGATAGAGAACGACTGACAGGATGATGGTGGTGTTAGCACCCATCCATTCCTGATCATACAAATTGATAGATGAACTCGCGACCGAAGATCACAGCTATTGGATTGGATCGTGTGGATTTGATGGTCATTTTACGAGGTAAGAGAAAGAATCACATGTTTGCAACTGTACAATGGATTGAATTTCAAAGACTAGAAGGGTGCCAATAAATTATGTAAAGTGAATGGTTAAATCTCTCCTATGTAATGATCTATCTGCGATTTCTGGGATCCATCATCAAGCAATGTAGCAAATTCACTAAGGCCCATCTTTATTACTGCATCATCGATACGATTAATAGAGGTTTCGCATTGGTTTTGGGGTAGGTCCATTAGCAGACGAACCCTTCTAAGCGCGAAGATGCAACAAAAGTAAAAGCAACAACAAACACAACAAATACTCACCGCTTATGCCGGCTCCTTGGAGTTTCAACTGGTCCATGACGTGCCCACGACAGCGCCTCGATCCAACGCACGCGAACGACAGGATGGCGCACGAGCGGTGGAATAGGTCCCCGCCGCCCCTGAGCTTGGCGCCGAGCGCGGCGGTCTCGACGTCGATCCCCAGCCGATCGGCCTCGTCGGCCTCGTCGCTGCGAAAGTACTGATACTCGGCGATGCGCGCCCTCTCGTCGTATTTTAGGCACAACTCTATCGTCCGATCGCATTTTTCCTGGGGCGGAACAACCAGCGCGGGGGGGGATGAAAAACAATTCGACGAAGGGGCCGTTGTCAGAATGGCAAAGAAAAGTGGCGCGAGCTCGCGGACCCTACAAAATCGCGTCGAAAACCTCCACTCACGCAGTCTTCCTCCACGAACTTGGCCAGCAGCCTAGCGTGCGCGTCGTACCTCGAATCCTCGGCGATGTGCCTCGTGAGCGAGTACACGATGTTCGCCGCGTTCCTCTCCGCCTCCGCCAGCCACTGCCTCCTCGCGCGGGTCGCCCTCCTGGCGCGCTTGCTCGCCTTATTGTTGTTGCCGCCCCCCCTGGCGAGGGCGCATCCGCCGTCGCTGCAGGCGGCCGGACACGGCATCGCCGACTTCCGCGCCATGTACAGGGGGAACAGGAGCTTGAGTCCGCCGGCCCGCACGAACGCCTCGCAGGCGCCGCGGTAGGCGTCTTCGCCCTTACCGCCGGACGAGGACGAGGACGAGGACGACGACGAGGACGATCCCGACATGGCAAAGCTGAGCACCCTGAGCGCCCCCCCCCCCGCGTGGACCCTCTGCCGGACGCACCTGAGCATGAGCTCGACCCCCTCGGCCTCGACGAAGTCGGCGACGTTGTCGTGCCGCAGCAGCGACGCCGCGAGGGCGTCGAGAGCGTTCTCGAGGAACTCGCACCCCGCGTCCGACGTCGGGTCGGACTTCCTGTGGGCCGCGACGGCCAGGAGCAGCGCGTCCATCCCGTCGACCGTCTTCGCCGCGGCGGCCGCCCCGCCGCCGTCGCCATCCCCGTCGTCGAACGCCGACGCGTACCTCGGCAGCGCCGCCAGCCTCGGCCCGCGCATGTTCGCCGAGTAGTCCTCGTGCTGCAGTATCGCGGAGAGGACCTCCGACGAGTGCAGCCTCAGCGAGTCCGGCGGGGGGGGGGACGTCGCCGCCGCCGCCGCAGCCGCCCCCGGGTCGTCTGCCGTCCTCCCGATCCGCTCGAACAGCCACGGGACGAGCGACGTCCGCTCGCATATGCACGCCGCGACGGAGGGGCGCTCGCCGCCATCGTCTTCGTCGCCGCCGCCGCCGCCGTCCCCCGACGGCGACGACGACGGCGGCCCCCTCCCCAGCGCCCCCGCCCGATCCAGATCGAGGAGGGACTCCACGAGCGCGAGCACTTCCTCGGCGCACCGCGACTCCTCGTCGACCGACTCGTCGAGCCTACCGAGGTTCGAGGACAGGAGGTCGAGGCCACCCCCGTCCACGAACGCGTTCGCGAGAGACGCGACGCACCCCGCCCTCCCCCCGGACGACGACGACGACGGCGCATTCCCGCCGCCGTTCCCGTCGTCGTCTCCCGAAGCGACGACGACGAGGAGGAGGAGGGAGGGATCCAGCAGTTCCGCGAGCACCTCCACCGCCCCCGCGGCCACGTCGACGTTCTCGTGCCCGAGCAGCGTCAGGAGCGAGTCCGCCATCCCGCACTCCACGAGCTCGGGGTACAGCCCCACGTCCGCGGCCGCGTCCTTGAGACACAGGACCGCGTCGTTCAAAGCCACCTCGTCGTCGACGAACTTGGCGGGGTCGTCGGGATGTTCGTCGCGGGAGGCGCGATTGCGCCGGAGCGCGCGGTCGAGGGACTTGCAAGCCTGCCGCGCGCCGCGGAGCGTCGGCTCGAAGACGAGGGCGGTCCGATCGGATGCCTCCTCCTCCGCGAGGGCGAGGAGCTCTTCCCCCGTGGGGGGACGACCGCTGTCTTCTTTTTTCTGGCGGGCGGGCACGACGAGGACCGTGTCGCGGGTTGGATCGAACCTCGCCCTCTTCCTCCCCGCGCCGGCGTCGCCGCCGTCGTCGTCGTCGCCGTCGTCGACCTCCCCCCTTTTCCTGCCCCCGACGTCCTCCTCCCTCCCCTCCTCCTCCCGCAACGACGGGGTCAGTCCGATTATGCCGTCGAGGACGTCGACGACGCCCGCGCCGGCGCCCGCGCCCGTGGTAGTAGTCGTCTTGGAGGAGGACATATGATATATTTTATGTTTATTTCACCACACTCCCCTCGGTTATTTTTGTTTCGTTTGGTTTTTTTTCTCCGTTTTTCCCCCGTTCGCCGGAGGGAAGTAGGAAGAGAGTGGAGGGAGGTGCCTATTACGCGCCGCGAGAGGGAGGGTTGGGGGGCAAACTTACGATGAGCGAGCGGTGCCGAAAGGAGACGCGGTGGATAACGAATTGATTTGTGGGTGGAGAGCTGTGGAGAGGTGGTGGTTGGTATGATATGGTTTGGCCAGAGTTCTCTAACTTCATCATCGCAGTATGGTATCCATAAGTTCGTACTAAAGGTACGTACTGCTACAGTGCATAAACGTTTTCTTCTACACCTACACACAGAACAATTAGAATATGCACATATTTCATCCCTTTCATCCCCCTCGTCGTTGATTCGATTTTTTCCTCCCGTGCAAGAAGCAATGCTCATTCAGTAGACCATTCGCGCCGATAATGGGGGGTCTCTGTTTCGGGTCACGTTGCAAGCATAACTTCATGGCGTCGATGGCCGATTCGTCGACGCCGTCCGGGAAGGGTATTTCGTTATTGACGTTGGTGATGGCCAGCACTTTTTGCGAGATGCCATGGAAATCGGCGAACGGGGTCTTGCCGTAAACCATTTGGTACAGGATGCATCCGAGGGACCAGATGTCCGATGGCTTTCGTCACGATTGGGGATTGGGCATCGAGAGATGCGCATGTGAGAAATGATCTGCGTGATTGAAAACAGTGCATCGCATCACTATTATTTGTACATTATACTCACCCTCCCACATTTGTTAACGCGAACTCCCTTTGCATTAGTGCTGGTGTCCATGATAGCCTCTGGCGACATGTAGCTCAGTGTTCCACTAAGTGTTTCCCGGTAAACGTTCGTCGTATCTTCCCTTTCTATCGCCTTAGCGATGCCAAAATCGATGAGCTTCAAGGCGCCACGGACGAATAAGAAGTTCTAAGGCACGCCAAGACACAGAAGAAAGGCGTGTGAGTTACTCGCAGGGCGCAATGAAACAAATCTATTCAGTCGAAAATCATTTCCTCACTGCAGGTTTCAAGTCACTGTGAATTATCCGCTCTTCATGGATGGAGTACACAGCCGTCAGCATTTGCTGCCAAGTGAGACGAATGAAGTTCATGTTTAACGACGATCTACCCGGGCCACTACCCTGCCCTCTGGATGACGAGAGCTCCTGCTGTCGGAGAACGTAATTCAAATCCACCTCGCCCAATTCCATCACGAGCAGGATGGATTTCCGTTCCAGGTCCACCTCGGCGGAATACAGCTGGATGATCGCGGGATTTCCCTTCAGACGTTTCAAAAGCGCGATTTCGTTGGCGTAGCCATCTACGGCCAGCTTATTCAACCCGTCGAGTTTGACCTTCTTCAATGCGACGACGTTGCAGTCGCGCGAGAGCGCCCGATACACCTTGCACGATCCGCCCTTGCCGATGACGCCCAGCTTGGCATATGGTTCATCCTCCACGCGGATGATGTTCTTATTCTCGATCAGGGGAAGGAATGAACGATCCAATTTGGAAGTGGAAATCATTTGCTCTCGGGGCGTCTCATCTTCGTTGCGAGATGGGTTATCGCCGGAGATATCGGCGCTTCTACTGTTCCTCGATCCCGATGCGTTCTTCTCTTCGCTTTCCTGACTCGAAACCGACGATCGCGATCGACTTGCGATGCCTTGATTGTCGACCTCGCCCAACGCGGAACCTTCGGTTGCCTCGTCGATCGTCGACATGTTTTTCCCATGATTATTACCCGGAGCGGCGGATCGCAGAACGACCACGCCGGCGGTCCCGTCGACACCACCACCACCACCATGGGAATCCTCGTCCCTCTTCTCCATCTTCTCGGATGGATTCCAAGTCATCATGTATGCCAAATCATTGCGCGTGATCTTCGGAATCGACGCGCCTCCCTTCTTCGACGCCTTATCCGCCGATGCATCTTCCGAAATCGTCACCCTCTTCTTGTTGATGATGGCGGCATCGCGCTTCGTCGGATCCCAATCCAACAGGTAATCCAGGTTCATGTCCTTGACGGACGTGGTGGGCTCCCGATCAATGGGACTGATATCCTGGTGGAAGATAGTGCCGTTTTCGGAGGACGACGCCGACGCGCACGATCCCGAGCTACGCTTCGCCGTGACCGCCGACGCGCACGAGTCGGCGCTGCGTTTCGCCGCGACCTGGCCGCCGCCGCCACCGCCGTCGTCGTCGTCGTCGTCGCTCCCATCGTCGTCGTCCTCCACCGATTGGGAAAGTATGGCCCGCAAGCCCCCCTTGCCCCCGCCACCGGGGACCGCCCTGCGATTCGTACGGTCCGTCAGCTTCAGCCTCTTGCGCAATTCGAGCCTCGTTCGGAGCAGGGACGGCCCATTATTGTTGCCGGACCCGCCCTCCTCCTCCGCGCCGGTAGCGGCGGTCGAGGAGTGGCGCGGGCGATCCGATCCCAATGTCAGGGGTCGCTTGGTCCCTCGGTGGAACGACGGGACCGACGATGTTGTGCCCGTCGCCGACGCGTCGTCGTCGGCCTTCGATCGGCCATTGTCGTTCTCGGTCGCGACGGCGACGGGAGGGGAGGCCGCCGCCGTCGTTCCGGCTCCGTCCTCCTCGATTGCTGTCGCCGACGAGGGGATGCCGAAGGCGGCGCCGCCACCGACCGGTGGGCGTAACGACGACGACCGCCCCCCCCTCCCGGATCCCAAAGACGGCAGCGATGCCAATCTCGCACCTCCCAGGGCAGTGGTCCTGGCCATCGAGGAATAGGGGGCCGCCGCCGCGGCCGCCACGAGGGGAGCGGAGGCGGCGGGCGCAGCATCGCCTCCAACGGCGGTGCACTTCGACGGGGAACCCCCCCCCGGCGGCGGGGGCAGGAGGAGGCCGACCTCCACCAACGCGCGCATCTGACGATCCGCGATGTCCGCGACCGTCTCGCCCCGTCCCAGCGACCGCCGGCACGACGACGCCGCGCCGTCCGCGTCGTCCTCCCTCGCATCGCGGCCGTCACCGCAGTCCCTTCCGATGTTGGTGTCGTCGTCATTCCACCCCGTCGTCCGCGCATCCGCCGCTCTCGACAGCGCGCCGTAGAACTCCCGACCGCGATCGCGAAAGGTCGATCGCTGGACGAGCCTCAGCGCCCTCTTGGCGTCGTCGTCATTCCCGCCGTCGTCGATATCGTGCTTCGTCAGCGTGAGGGCGTAGAGTAACCACATATGCAGCACCGCGCGACGACGACGACGACGTTCGCCGACTTGGTCCCCCCCCCCCCCCCCCCCCCTCGGGGGGACGCGGTTCGAATCTAGACGTCGCACGACGATGGAGCCGCACAAGCATGCGTCCCCCCTCCCTCTCGTCCGTCCCTCCCGCACCACCCGCGCGCGGGCCCGACGACGACGACGACGACGACGACGACGACGACAGCTCCAACGCCTCGACCCAGGCGAGGGGATCGTCCGCCCACCTCCCCGAGCAGATGCCCTCGCAAAGCTCGGCGTGACGAATGCGCCGGGCGCGACCGAATTCGTCGTCGTCGTCGTCGTGGCATTCGCGGAGGCAGAAGAGCGATCCCGCCGTCTCGCCGTAGCGCAGGACGCGGTGCTCGCCCCCTCCCCCCCCGGCGGCCCCCCCCGCGGACGTCGTCGTCGCCGACGCCGGGGAGGAGGAGGAGGACGAGGACGGGAGCGGGAGCGGGAGAGGCCGTCGCGCCCGCCCCCCCGACGTCCCCCCCAGGGGGCCGAGGAGGGAAAGGGGGACGGATGAGGCCGATGCCGATGAGGAGGAGGAGGAGGAAGACGACGACGACGAGCCGCGCGATCGCCGCGAGTCGTCGTCGTCGCCGTCGCCGTCGTTGGCGCCGTCTTCGGCGCGCCGCCGCCGTCGTCCGCCGCCGAGCGAGGGGAGCAGGGCGCGCCGTCGCCTCGCATCCGCCACCGCCGCAGCTTCGGCGTCGGTGCGGAGGTCCCCCGATGGGGATGTCGTCGTCGTCTTAGATGTCGACGTCCCGTTCATCGTGCATCGTCCGCCATGTGGTTGTTGCTTTTTGCCGTTTGTTGATTTTTAGAAGTACTACGTACTCTATTATTTATTTGACAGGGGAATCAGTTGAGATGGTTCGAGAAGCGATGTGGCGCGCTATTTTTGTGTGAAAACGCCATGCCAGGCAGAGAACCTGACTCAAAAGAGCTCAAAAAAGGCTGGCCGACCGCCTGACCACCAGCTAGCAGGCTGCTATGTCGAACCCTCACACACCATATTGCTCCAGCGATCATCCAACAATCCACAACAACAACAACAACTTAAAAAGGTATCATTATTTACTACCTAGACAAGTTCAACCATTATAGGAGTCTTCATTCGCCAAGGGCACTAGGCGAAACAGCGTCGCAGTCGGAATCGGAACCACCGGAGAGGGCTAGTCTCCTTCCAGGACTTTCACCTGGGTGTACGTATGGCTGTGCAGCCGTACAACTGTTGTTAACTGAAAAGTAAACACCCGTCTCTATGTGGTGGGGGCTGCCACGTCCACCTGCCTTCGTAATACCTCCAGCCTACTCGCCTCATGTGTGTCTTTGATTGCCAGTAGCCAATAAGTTCCTTTTATCCCTGAGATAGCTTTGAGGTCTCCCAGATTGCATGCTCCCAAGTGGCAATCTACATCTAATAAGCCTGCTGTCCCCAGAGCCTGCTGCTCCTCTATTTCCATCTGAATCTCCTCTCACACTGTGATAGAGCCATTGGCCATGCATCACCTCAATCTGAAGGGGCTTTGTGATGAGCTCCACCGACCACTTCTCTGCGTTGACCCTTGACCCACTGAGTGCAGTGTGTATCATTTGTATCAACCTGATCTCCCTGCATACCTTTCCTTCCACAAAGCGTCGCCACCCGATTGCGTCCTGTGCCCTTGCCATCAGCATCAGCCTGTAGCGCCCATCATATCCATTGTCATTGTGGGAACATATTGACTCCACCATTGTCACCCCCCCCCCCCGCTCGTGTATTCATATATACACTCTCAAAGGGCTGGGTCCGTTGCTCGTGTTTTCATCCACTGGTCTAGAAGTTTAATTGTGGCAATCAACGTATCTACCCGCCGGCATGGTTGCATTGGCAATGGAGAACGTGATCACAGGTTTCCGTGACCTGCATGCAGCTAGGGCAGAGTGGGCTCGTTGCCGTCCATCGCGAGAGCTCGTAGTTGGTCGGGGCACCCAATACTCCATACCTGCTTGCAAGCTAATACTTGGAACATCCTTGAAACCGTAGACAGTGTGTTGTGCCCCATTTGCCATTTGACAAGGTTGAACTGCGTGTTGTAAAGCACGCCGGCCATCACAAATTCCTCCCACGCTAAGTGGCGGTGTGCATGATACCAAATATGATGGCCCATGTCCAACGGCATCTTTTCTCTGCCCACCCACACATAAATGGCTTCCAGTAGAAATTTCTGTTGCCATGGTAGGTTGTTGGCATATACGCTTAAGAGTGCCCTTTTTGCACCAAAGTTCACTGCGCAATTTAGTTGCGCTTCCCTTGGAAGATTCTCAAATTTTGTCCAATTGTCCTGATGCACGGAGACATGTGTGAAAAGTTGCATGAAGGACAGCAAGCTGCAGTGAAGCATCACATTTTTTAGAACGTATGAGTGTCTGCACTTTGATGGGATCCGGTGTGGAGGTAGATTTCTGATTTTTTCAAGGGCTCCAAGGCAGTCAGAGATTATATGTGGAGATCCCGTCAATTCTGGGGTGATTCTATTAACACTAAGTAGGATAAGGTGAATTGCCATCAACACTAAGAGTTTGCCACGGTAGGAGCACACAGCCATTGTTTGCTCTAAAAAACTCCCATAAGGCGCCCATGCCCTTGCCTTGCAAGCATTCCAGGATGAAGGCACAGGAGTTCACATTGGGATAGTGCGCACATGTACAATCCATCCGTGACCGCAACTAAGGTATTCTCCTGGATCTCCTGGATTGCGGCCTTTAGCCAGCCATCCTCCCCCATCAGTTGCATGTCCTCCCACATCCATGTGCATACCCATTTGCCCAATACCTCCAAAAATGTCTCTGGGCACTTGATCTGTGTTGGCCTCTTGGTAAATAAAATGATTGTATAGATCCCTAGCCCTGCCTCTTCCACTGTACACAGGCCACCCCGTGGGATCACTCGTTGGTCGTGTCATTTACGGAAGTATCTATTGGCCAAAGTGCGTGCTCCCAAAAATCCCGATGGTTCGTAAATGTTCACTAGGTTGCCCGTACAGTGGTTACGTTTGCTACTATCCAGATTGTATTGCCATGCCCAGATTTTACGCCCTTGCCTTGTGTAGTCACCGAGGTGTAGATGTCCCCCGAGTGCGCGGATTTGAGGGATAGCCTCCCTCCATAATCGAAAGTTGCAGGCTGCTCAATTGGAAAGGTCAGGCTCGACCATGCTTCTCCCATACGTGCATCTTAGTGGCCCAGTTGACTCCAACAAAAATGACACTCGCCCCAATGGGATGCAACATACAGGTACATGAGAAAACCAACAAGTGAGGCACTTGGGCGTTTCGTTCTGTGGACAAATGGTATCTCTTCACATCACCAGAACACTATTGCACACATAATTGCCATGTAAAACAGACCAAAAGCAAACGCCTGTCCAACACCGTACAATTCCAACACAAACGCATCACCAATCCCTCCGTCACACATGCCGACAAAGTGATGCACACATTGGCTGATTGTGTCAAAGCCATCCAAGGCATGACAGGTAAAGACAGACATTCTCCGACCACAAAGGACCTACAACAAATAGTTGACACAACACAGGCACAAATTAAGGCACAACCCGACAGATTTGAGCACATGGCAACACATGCGGACACCCCTCCCACACAACAAGTTCTGAGGGTGCAAATGCAACAAGTTCCGAGGGTGCAAACGACAGCAAATATGCCCATACCCCACAATGATACTAACAGACGGATAACGTGTTCAATGAACATGACGACGCCATTTCCGAGGGTGCCCATCAACAGCGCGTCCACCAACAAACCAACCACCCCGCTAACTGTCACCATGAGACGGGAACGCATTCGGAAGCGGCGTGCAGCACGACTACGAAGCGCAGAACCAATGATCAACACGTCATCATCACCACATATACGGACACAAGCCCAGGTGACAACAGTGGCAGCACAAATAGCGCCCCCAGCATTAAGCACACATGTGCGCGCACGTCAGTCTCATTTACCACCACCAACACGGCATCCAGGATTCCCGGCAGCCGTGATGCAACAACAACGACATTAACGCGGCATGGTTCAACTCACATGATGCATCACACAACTGGAGAATGATGTTCACCTACCAAGCATTGGCAGTCATGGATGCAGATACAGGCAAACTCCTCAACTACACATCAGAAACCCTTGTACGGATGGTATTAACCTTAATTGCTACTATCTACACATTTGAGGGTCATCGCGTAGACAAATAGTTCACTGGTACCTTTTGGATGGTTTCTTGCAATATCTCCGTTAACACCATTCTATTTATTTATGACTGCCAATCAGGCTTTATTGCTAATTGTGTACCATTTCTATGGATGCCCAGTAAACTATTTTGTAATGGTCCAAACTTTTATCTATTCTTACACACATGTGGATCAGATTTTTGGAGCAACTCAGAAGCTAAAAAACCAACGACAAAAGAAAGAATGTGTGGAGTATTTTTTTAATACTAAAACCGAAGTGTGTAGAAGATTTGATTTTGAACCTCTCCGATTAAAAAAAAACGGATGAATAATCAACGGAAAGACAGTGCAACACAACAAGTATAAACCAACCGTCCCTTTGTACACAACACATCAAACAACACACGCAGCACACCTAAACCTAAAGAAACCACCAACACCATGATCCCCCCGGCCACCGGCTTCCAGCGACTTCAAATTAATAGGTGAGTGTGATCGACCAACGTCGCACAGTGGCGCACGATCTCTGCAACACAAGGATGCAATTTTTAAAGTGAAATTTATTGTATAACTACTTGTTTTACGCGCAGCTTATCAGTGTGCACGCCGACAAAAGGTATGTTTTTTAAGTGAATATACGTACTTTTTTATCGTTCAGCGTCGAATCAACGCGCACTCACCCCAGCTGTACGCCAATATATTTTGCCAATGTGTCACATGTCCTCGTCATGTTTTGACATGATTTCAGACAAGGAGGGAGGGCGCCATGGTCACCATGTTTGCTTGAGGAGCGTGGTAGGTAGACTCTCGCTTTCTTAGCTAATTTTGTTAAATAAAAAATACTTGGTGAAAAAAAGTTAAAATTGTCTTATCATCTAATAATGTAGTCGTACCGTCCAAAGAAGCCGGAGACAGTTTTGGACAGGTGTGAAGTGTCTCTCTCACAAAGTGAGAAAAGATGCTCTGCACCTTCCGAGTCCACTCCGATGCTTCGCACCTTCCGAAACTGAATTTTGGGAACGGCAAAACCCTGCGTAGGACTTAGTAGTAATTATTTAAATCCAGTTTACGCGATCACTTGACCGTTGTTTATGAGTAAAACACCAGTTTACCCAGTAGTCCTTTGGTCCAAAACATTATGTTACCTAGATCCAGTTTAACCCAATCCTTGCAAGGGCTTCTGATGCAGGCAATTAATGAGAAGCGTGAAATAAAAAAAGGCATGGAGCCTTTCATCAGCCAACTAATTTGGGCGATTAGCAAATGGCATCGGCGGCAGAATGAAGAACCCCACCAATACCATATAGTTCATTTACCAATATGAGGTACCGAAGGAGCAAAAACGGGACGTATGACCAGAAAAGGGTGAACCTAATTGAACACGATTCACTGTTGGAGGAGATAGAATCAATTATCTGGGCAAAGTCGCCACCCCCACCGTGGAAATGCTTGTGGCCAAGACCAAGATGCTCTTCAACAGCATCATCTCCACAAAAGGCGCACACTTCATGACAGTGGACATCTCCAACTTTTACCTCATGACATCTTTGCACCAACCTGAATTCATTCGGATGAAATTGAGTGACATCCCGGACAAAGTCATAGTCAAATATAAACTCAGAGAAAATGCAACACCAGAAGGCAGCATCTACATCAAAGCCAAGCGAGGCATGTACGTTCTGCCGCAATCAGGGTTAGTAGCGAACAAATTCCTTGAAAAACGATTAAACAAACACAGATACAGACAGAGCAAATTGGTACCCGGCCTTTGGAAACAGACACAAAGCCAATACCATTCACATTGGTTGTCAAAGACTTTGGAGTAAAATACGTTGGTGAGGAACATGCCAATCATCTCAAACAGGCTCTGGAAGAAAATTACAAACTCATTTGTGATTGGACGGGATCACAATACATTGGCATTACATTAGACTGGAACTACACACAATGGCAGGTTCATTTGTCAATGCCAAACTGAATGACAAAGGCATTGAAACAATTCCAACACATTGCCACAAAATGTTGCCACAAAACATTGCCATAAAACGGCAATATGTACCGTACCTGAGCGTTCCCATTCAAGATGGGGCCAAGAAGCAATACACAATGCAAGAATCAAAAGCGCCATTATTTGAAGACAAGGCCAAACAATTCGTCCAACAAGTGTGCGGTGAATTCTTATTCCTCGGCAGAGCAGTGGACAGCACCCTAATTTGCCCAATCAGTGCCATCGCATCCCAATCATCCAAACCAACAGAGGATATGATGCGGCAAATCCTTCAACTCCTGAATTACCTAGCCACGCAGGAAGACGCTGTACCACTCTCTTACCACACAAGAGATATGGTACTAGCAGTCCACAGCTATGCAAGCTATTTAAGTGAACCCAAAGCACGCAGCAGAGCTGGTGGACACTTCTTTCTCTTCAGTGACACAACCGCATCACCATACAATGGAGCCGTACTCAACATCACACACATAATCAAAAATGTCATGTCATTGGCCACAGAAGCAGAATTATCAGGACTGTACATTGGCGCACTAAGTGGTGTCATCAGAATCATACTAGAAGAATTAGGACACAAACAACCACTAACACCTCTACAAACTGACAATGCGATGGCAGATGCCGTCATCAATGGTAAAGTACAACCCAAACACACAAAGGCAATGGACATGAGGTTTTACTGGCTCAGAGATTGTGAATGCCAACAACAATTTCGAATTTATTGGCGACCCGGCAAATTAAAGTACGTGGATTACTGGACAAAGCACCATCCAGAATCACATCATCGTAACATGCGCAAAACATTCCTCACGCCATACATCATTCTTAAAATGTTACGAATAGAACAACAACAACAACAAAAATACAAAAGCAGCTCAAGCAGCATATAGTGATACTAAGTAGGCCACTTGGCAAGGGTGTGATGATCTTAGCCTAGTTAGGCCAGATCCCTGAGGTACTAAGCAGCGATGTTGACAACGACGGCGTCAACAACGGCAGCAATGCCAACGACAAGGATGGCAACGATGGTGACAACAACGACAGTGAAGTGGACTGCAACAGCGGCGACAACAACAACGACGACGACAACAATGTTGACATTGACGTTGTTGACGACAACAATAACGATGGGATGACGACAATGCGATGGCAACAAGGACAATTGGACAACACAGTGTGATGGCGATGTGCGGCCAG
Organism: Stephanodiscus minutulus; assembly: GCA_036939435.1. Lineage (NCBI taxonomy): Eukaryota > Bacillariophyta > Thalassiosirophyceae > Thalassiosirales > Thalassiosiraceae > Stephanodiscus > Stephanodiscus minutulus. The sequence continues at coordinate 14,598 of JALLOS010000046.1, forward strand.
CGACATGCAGAATGTTGACAGTTTGAGGAGGTGTAGACAAGAGAGAGGGACAATTTTGGGGGGTGGGATGACAGAAAAGGGTTGAGGTGGAGGCGATTGAGTGGAGATCACTTCATCTCCACTCAATCAATTCCAAACCTACCTTCCGGCCACCCCATAACAAAAAAAGGACCAGAACCTATTCCACATGTGTCCTGAGGGTGAGGCTGCGCTAGCGGGGCCATGGTGAGCACGTTTATTGATGATGCAAAAGAGGACTGTTAGGTGTCAGTTGTTCAGTTGGTTGGGAGGGGGGATTTGACCCACGAAGCTTGTACTTTATTTTTTGTTGTGTTCTGATAAAAATTTACTTAGGTGGCGACCACGTCGTGCACGCCAGCGGCAACAGCGGAGGCGGCGGTGAGGCTGTGAGGGAGTTTGAGAGCGATGCCAGGGACGTCCCATGGAGGACGGCGGCTGCAAAGGGCAGGGGGTGGGAGGTGATTGGGGTGGATGGCAACAACTAGGGCTAGGGTAGCGGTGCGGATGCTGGGGGTGGATATTCGCAACAATGAGGTGGCAGCGGGGGGGGAACGTCGGTGGCTGTGGCAACGATGCCGCCGCCGGTGACGGGAATGATGATGAAGCTGTCGAGGTCGACAACTATGAAGCCATCGACATTCGTTATGATGGGGCGGCGGCGGCGGCAGAGGTGGAGGCGGTGGCAAAGGTGGTGGAGACGGTGCCGGTGGAGGCGACGGGCGCCGCACCGGATGCGAAGGGCGGGAGGTGGGAGGTGATCAGCGTGGATGGCAAAGACGAGGACAGTGGCACAGATGCTCGGGGTAACAAACCTTGGTTATGTTGTTTGTGTTTTGAGGAGTTTTTTTTAGGTGCAGGCACAAAATTGAAAAAAACACACTTTCCATTCACAGAGTGTAGGGCTAAAAAAACAGCAATTTTTCACCGTGAGGTGCTACAAAAGGTACTTTAGACAATAATGTGGTACAATAAAAGTCACACTCAGTCACAAGTGAGGTACACAAAAAGTGGTATCATAAGAGGTGAGGTAAGATAAAACCATGAAATCGTAATTGTACAGCTTTTTCAATTCGGTTGGTGCCAAAACCCAGAAACAATTGCGTGAGGTAGGAAAAAATAGAAACCTGTAAAGCGAGGTAAAGTAGAGTAAAAACAGTAAATCAGCGTGAGGGTATGACAAATACAGAATGTAAACATTGAGTTCTGTGGGGGTATTGAAATATGTTTTAAAGCTCATGTGGGTAAACTAAAAGTGGAAAAATCAGTAAGGGTTTGAGGTATGTGGTTTGGTCAATGTGGGATAGCAAGAGTTTTTCCAAATAGTTATCATACCAACTATCCTCCTGTAGCTGTAGCCACAGAGCAGGTGCCGCTCCCTTTCCCCCACCCCACTTTTCCAACCAGTTCCAGCCATCAATATTTTCAAAATTGACTTGTTTAGAATACCCCACAAGCCCCTGGCAGGCTCTTTGAAGGTGTTGCATGCCCCAGCGCGTCGGGGAGGGATCCGACGCGCGTCTCAAACCAAAATCTACACTTAGAAACCGATGAGTTCATTAGCAACCCACCATTTTTTTAAAAAGAATTGGCGGGAGTAATTGCACTACAATTTCCGGCGGGAACAATGGATTTAAAAAAAATCGAAAACCTGGAACTTTATAATAGAATTAAATTCCGGAACCCCTCACAAGAAAACTTGGACCTTTTCATTTTTTTAGTTCCGGAACCAAATTTTGGAACTCTCCCCAGCGGCAAGTGCCACTACCAACAGGGCCCGACCCAACTACCAAACTACAAACAACGTTGAATCAAGGTTTTCGTCAACACGTTGCACGCCGTCGTTGTCAAGGAGGTTGCCGATGCGCTGACATTGCAGTGTTACCGCCTTCAAGAATTTGAGAAGATTTCCGATGCGCCGCCATTGCCATTGTTAAAGATGTTGCACCGCTAAATTGAAGGTGATTGCTGACGTGCCGATATCGCAGTATTGCCACAGTCATTGAGGAGGTTGCTGCGCAGCCTCGCCATCGCAGTCTTGCCGCTGTAAAGAATTTGAGGAGATCGCCAACACGCCGCCATCGTCATCGTCAAGGAGGTTGCGCCGCAAAATCAAAGGAGATTGCTGATGCGCCAACATTGCAGTCTCGCCACCGTTGTTGAGGAGGATCTGCGCAGTCTTGTCATCACAGTCTCACCGCCGTCAAGAATTCAAGGAGAATGAAAGATGTGGGAGGAGTACGCAACAACCAATCCAACAGACATATTTTTGGCACGAACAGGAGGGGGTCCCAAACAAGAAATTAACAGAGAGAGTACGGACAGAGGAAGTGTAAATTGTTCTAATATTAGATTTTGAATCGATGTAGACTAGCAACAGAGCAAATTAGGGCGTCCCCTAAAGCGTGCACTAGCAGGCTTTGACAAAGACTTGTTTGTGAAACCATTTTGTGATTAGTTTTAGAGAATTTATTGAGGTTAAGAAAATGTGAAGTCTCATAGAGACAGGATCAATGAATATTTGGAAGATTCGTGAGTGTAGTTTCTTGTCGGTTCAAATAAACTTTCGAAGTTAAATTCGAATTTCCCGTGAATGTAGGAACTAATATATGGAGATAAGTAGTGAAAACCTAACCACATAAACTCCTTCCTAGTGTGTTGAAGCAACATTGTAAAATATTGCACACTCCCTCACAATGGCAGCTTTAATATGCTCATTGGCCACACATGTGGCGGCGATGACGTTGGAAATCGTTCTGAGGAAGAGCCTTGGTCAAGACGTCTGCCGTTTGGTCTTTAGTGCCAACGGGGAAGATCTTGATCAATCCATTTCGCACGTGTTCGCGAAAGTGGTGGTAACACACGTTGATATGCTTTGTGCGAGGGCGCAACTTCGGGAGTCGCGCGAGCTCTAAAGCGCCAGAATTGTCTTCGAAGACTTTGCAGTAGACGTAGGGTTGCGTGCAAATGACTTGGAAGCCTTTCTTCTTCATTTCCTGGATGAGGAACATGATGGGGAGAACGTCTCGTAGAGACTGAGACATTGCGATGTATTCGGCTTCAGTGGTCGACAGGGCAACCTGGGTCTGAAGTCGAGATGCCCAAATGATAGGACATCCTGCGTAGAATATAACCCATCCGCTGCGGGATTTCGAAGTACTTGGATCGTGTCGAGCGAATTGCTTGTTCCAAAGTCCGGAGAAGTCGGCGTCGCAATAGCATTCGAATCCCTTGTCGGGATTTGGTTGGAAACGGATTCCTATGTCACGAGATTTCTTCAGATACTTCACGAGATAGAGAGCTGCTTCTCCATGTGGTTCGCGGGGGTTTGAAGAGTACTTAGCGAGTTGATGTGTCGCATACATGATGTCAGGCCTGGTGGTCTGAGCCAAATAGTTGAGCTTGCCGACCATGGATCGGTAGTTGAAGTTCAAGGAAAAGGGGGGTTTGTCAAGATGGGCATGCAGATGCTCGTTGACTTTAGCCGGAACAGCCTTGACTCTGGAGTCTTGGAGATCCGCATCTTGGATGATCGTGTCGATTAGAGCCCGTTGCGACAATCCGATGGAGCCGTCTTTCATTCGCTTGATGTTGACTCCGACGTAATCCGCTGGATGGCCTTGATCTTCGATGTCGAGATCGAGATTGCGCAGTTCGGTGATTATGCCGGAGAGTTGCTCGTCTGACGACCCGAGGAAGATTCCATCATCGACATAAACAATGAAGATTACGTTGCCGCGATAAAAGACACAATCGTCGATTTGAGATTGCTTGAAGTCGATTTGGAGGAGTTTGTCGACGAGGTAACCGTTCCAAACTCGCCCGGCTTGCTTCTGTCCGTACAGATTCGCAAGGAGTTTGAGGACGTGGTCCTTTCGGTCGCCTTCTTTGAGAATAATGCCATCTGGGAGTTCCATATACATATCCATTTCGATGGGAGCCTGTGGATAGGCCATCATGAAGTCAACTTGTCGAAGTGACCATGATAATAGTATTCCGAATACAATCATTAAGCGGATTGCGAACCAGGTGACGACAGGAGCATAGGTGTCGTAGTAGGTCATTCCTAATTCCTGCTTTCCTCCGTGGAGATTCAGGCGGGCTTTGTGCTTGGTGATTTCGCCGGTCATTAGGTTGCGCTTGCGTCTTACGGCCCAAACGATGGAAGTACGTCGGTATCTTTGGGTACATCTGCTCATGGAGTGACTTCCCAATGTTTTTGATCAACGTGACCGTTGATTTCTTTTATGACCAAATCAACAAATTGACGAGAGTCGGGTTGGCGTAGAGCCCGGTGTAGATGCATGACATTGCCTAGCATCTCAGAAAGAAAGGCAATGGGATGACACATGCAATCTTGCAGGGACAGATGTTCATCGTGGGCACGATTGTAGTCATGTTTGGTGACTGCCCGAGCAGCCATATAATGCATCTTTTTGTTGCCGAAGAACTCCCTCTGAGAGACAGATTCGGCCATGGCTCGAGACATTTTTCTTGCTCGACCTAGTGAACTAGTTCCAGCGTCTCGGAAGATGTTGGGAGGGGTACTAGTACTTTCCTGGAGAGGAATATTGGAAGCTTGAAGTGACTTGGTCTCGGGCGTTGTGGCAATTGAATCGTTGTCATACTCGCGGAAGACATCTATGTCTTTCGGGACTGCTGACGCGTTGCTTGAAGAAGAAGGGACTGCAGTGTTGCGAGGAATACTCTGGACTTGATTTTGTAACTCGTCCTGGAATTCCATGGATGGTCTTTGACTTGATTTGACTAGGCCAGCCAGCTGTTGCCAAATGGAAGGAATGCTGACGCCAGGCCCACCGTGCTTGACTGTTTCATAGAAGTTGTTGAATCTGCAGTGGAACTGCGGAGAGACATATCCTGTGTGGAGATTCAGTATTAGGTATACGTTGCGAGCATGCAAAGGGCTTGGACCCAAATTGATTCCCAGCCTAGCCCGTGGGGACCAGTGGGGAATTGTTTTCCCGGAGGATAGCTTGTTTTGGAGGGCGAACACAGGGCATCCCAAGGTGTGCATGTGTCCCAACTTCATGCCAACTCTGATTGAGCTGAACATCTCGAGTCTGGAGGTGCCATTGTCCAAAACAGGCAGGGTGTTGTGGAGGTATGTCGGGTATCTCAAGGCATATGACCAGAGGGCCAAGTGGATGGCCGCTGGCCATCGATGATGTGCATGGAGCAACTGTTTCCTTGCACTCCTGCGGAGGTCCCGAATGGCCTTCTCAGCTATCCCATTTAAGAAATGGGCGTTGACGCCGCAGAATGTGAGCCGTTGATTTGCGCTCGAACATGCAGTTTTGAAGTCGTTGTCAGCAAATCGACCATTGTCGCAATGGTAATGCAGTATTTTGACGCCGTGATGATTGGCAAAGTGCTCGAAGGCTCGCTTGGCGTCGATTGTCTCCTGTGAAGTGAGACGAGTCATCAGATGGATGTACTGCAAACGGGAGTAATGATCGGTGAAAACCGTGGCA
>JALLOS010000047.1:0-20041 GCA_036939435.1 Stephanodiscus minutulus
GTCGCCCATGGCTCTGTAATCACTTGCCCTCGAGCAGAACGGGCGTGGACGGCCCACAGGCAGAAGAAAGAGCCATAGCCGCCGACGCCCATCGTATTGCCTGGGTTCCGTGTGACGAATTTTTGTTTTATATTTTTCTCGCCAAGGCTCTGAAAAAAAACACGGTCTGTCCGGTTGTTACGTTTCTATTCGAACAGTCTTAAGTTGTCTGGACTCGTAAACGTGTTCATGATGGTGCGGCAGCTGGTATGCTGGTGGTGGTGGGGCTGCTGCCTCTTTCTTCGCCAATGTACGATGGTGAGTTCGACCACGGCGGTGGGGGTGGCGGTTGTGGCGGCCCGGCGGCAGCGGCGGTGGCAGCGGTGGAGGCGGTGGAAGAAAATCTATCGGCGAAAGCGGCCGGCAACGAGAGCGTTGATAGTCGTATGACAGCATGCGATGACGAAATCGGTTGGTGGACAACAACGCAACAACCAACCAACAAACGGCGGTGCGGCGGCGGCGGCGGCGGTGGCGGCAGCGCGACAGCGCGAGGTCGGCGGCAGCGCGGCGGCAGCGGCGGAGCACTGCGCGACGGCGGCAGCGCGGTGGCGGCAGTGCGGTGGCGGCAGCGCAGTGGCAGCAGCGCGGCAGCTGCGGCGGTGGCGGCAGCGCAAAAGCGCGACGTCGGCGGCAGCTTGGCGGCGGCAAGGCGGTGGTGGCAGCCGACAGCGCGACATTGGTGGCAGCTTGGCGGCGTCGCTGCGGCGGCGCCGCACAGCGAGACAGTGGCAGCGCGGTGGCAGCAGCGTGGTGGCTGTGGCGGTGGCGGCAGTGCGACATCGTGACGTCGGCGGCAGCTTGGCGGCGGCGCGGCGGTGGCGGCAGCGCGGCAGCGAGACAGCGCGACGTAGCTTGGCGGCGGTGCGGCGGCGGCGGCAGCGTCAGCGGCGGTGGCGGCAGAGCGACTGCGCGACGTTGGCGGCAGCTTGGCGGCGGAGCTGCGGCGGTGGCGCACAGCGCGACGGTGGCAACGCGCTGGCAGCAGCGCGGTGGCTGCGGAGACGGCAGCAGTGCGACATCGTGACGTCGGCGGCAGCTTGGCGGCAGCGCATGACGAGCAACGACAACAAAGACGACGGCGATGGCGACGGCGACGGCGCGATGGGCAGCGGCGCAACAGGCTACGATGATGACGACAACGACGATGGCGACGGGCAACGACAAGGAACGGGGTGCAGTCAGATGGCAAGTTGATGAAATGATGCCCTAACAAAAACGATTTCCACTTGTCTAACATAATCATAAAGCTATCTGGTCCAAGACAGTTGTAGAGGACGCTGGCATGGTGGTCTCTACTGTGCAAATTTGGCACAGATGTTTGTCAGGGTGTGAAGAATGCGCGCCCCTAGATTGCACAGTAGGGGCCGACTATTGAAGAAGCGGTATTGATCCATCGCAGGGGGGTATCCATTTATAGAGCAGCGATTCAGATGAATTGGCTAAGGCCGTCGCACAAATTCTTTTCGGCTCTACATTTTGGCGGGGGATGAAAATACTGTAAGTACTCCTATGTACAAATTAAGTTCTGCCTGTCACCGTGTCGTCCAAGGAGTGGTGATTACTCCTTGCTCCATCCTGTCACGCATAACAATAATTATTGATCGTATTATGACAAAAGCAGGCCTCATTCGCGATTCACCAGTGATTCGAATTGTATACTTATTTGACCACAACATTCCATTCTTCGCGACCCACCTTGATTCGGCTTTTTGTGCGGTGCCCAACCAACAGTAAATCGGCTGACACCAACGCCCTCTCATAATTTTTTTCGATTATTGTACCCAAACAGAGAGTATCATAGCAAGCAAATCATGACTATCATCTCCAAGGGAATGTCTTTCGCCTGCCTGCTGTTGGTCGGCCGCACAACCACCGCTGCCTTCGAACGCGCCGAAGCCCAACCCAGACGACTCAATGTCAAACCCAGCGAATCCATCGCGGCAGCGGTTCAGGCTACCCACGCCCAGGGCAACTCCAAGGCTCGGTTTGTCCTCCAAGCTGAAAAACCTGGCGACGAGACCGGTTTCGAGGTGAAGGTCCGTGAGGCTGAACCAGCCGTAACAGCTAAGACTACCACAAGCATCGGGAATGGTCAGAGTCGCCGTGTGAATGGGAAGAATGTGGCAACTATCCTGGTTAGTGAAGAAAAGGATGTCATTGCGTTCATTACAGTGGAGGAAGGAGGGAGGGTGAATGGCGTCGTTAAGAAAGGCAAAGATAAGGGCGTCAAGTTTACACAGAATGGACAGGGAGGAAAGGTGAGTTTATAAAAAGATGAATACTTCAATTTTCGTCGCATCATTCCTCTCTCAAAGCACCCTGTTAAATTGTCATGTGGGTCGCCATGCGCTCTTTCTCGCTCTCTCTCTCTCGCACACACACACAACAGGCGTGGGCTGAAACCGCCGAAAGATTCATCCCGCCCGCGTGGTCATGTGGCGTCAGTGGTGAGCAGGATGAGGTCAACGCCGTAGAGGGTGTTGAGCGTTTCCTCTTTGAAGATGGCCAAGATGATGATCACGATCACTTCGATCATGACCACTCTGATCATGACTATTCCGATCATCTCGACCTCTCCGATCATGATCATCACTTCGACGCATCTAAAACCGAAGACGCGCTGGCCGATCTCAAGCATTCCCTCCGTGGCTCGGACTTGCGTATCGGGAAGCGTCGTCGTGTGCAGGGGTTAAGCTACTCCTATTGGGTGGACGTCTACGTTGAGATAGACTATGCGTTGTGCAGCGACAATGGAGAGACATGCGCAAGTGGGATTGGAACAAACACGATCAACTACGGTGAGTTTCGATTATTTTATCAGGTGTTGGTCTAGAATTGTTCGCGCGTTACTTCCCTCTGACTCCCACAATCGTGTCGACTATTATTCTATCTCCCTACATTCAGTAAATGCCATTTTCACTGGAGCGAATACCATATATGAGGTGAGTGCAAAGCATTATCAATGCTTGTTCGAGTCTCTCTCATTCGAATCATGTGTGTAGCTCATATTTACACCCTTCTTTCCATGTTATTTTTTTCATCCAACCACTAAAACAGACGGAGATTAACACCCACTTAAATGTCCTTCATATCAATCTCAACAATAACTATGATAACTCGGCCACTACTTCCGATGCGCTAAACTACATGCGTAACACTTTTGGCAGAACGTCTTCTGTTGGGTGGCATTACACGTCGTCAACGGGGGTCAAGCCCGACCTACACCACGCACTGCTGTCCAAGAATATGGGCGGCGGCATCGCTTACGTTGGTGTGATTTGTGATTCGGATTACGGATTTGGATTGAGCGCTAGTTTGAGCGGGAATTATGTTAGCATGGGCAATGCCGTCGTTTGGGATATGATGGTGGTAAGTTGTTTAGATTGAGTTGGTGTCAGACAAAGAAAAGGATGTCTCTTGCCTTTGCCATAGAGCAGCTCACTTGATTCTTCTCTCTATCGATACTCTACCTTACTCTACCTTCAGGTAATGCACGAGCTGGGGCACAACTTTGGCTCAGGCCACACCCACAACGGAGGATATCTCCCCGTAATTGACACTTGTGGAACTACCTGCCCCGCCGGACTGCCCCTAGCAAAGAGTTCCACGATCATGTCCTATTGTCATGTTTGTAATGGAGGCTACTCGAATATGGATTACACCTTTGGTGGGAAATACAAAGGCACTGGCTCTCGTAGTGATATTAACAGCTACGACAACTCTCCCCTTGCGGGGCTTGGGACCATTTCCTCCGAGCCTCGCCAGGTCAATGCCAAGATGTGGGCCCATGTCTCATCTCGGGCATGTACCCAAAATTTCACTCCGGGAGTAAGTATTGTAGAATATGATTATGTTCATGTGTTGTGCGTACTGCCTTGTGCATCCATTCGCTCACGCAAACGTTCACCCCCTCCTTCATGTCCACAGCCAATAACTACCTCGGTCACGACGAGAGTGCCCACAAGTACTCCAAAGCCTACATCCGCTCCAACACCCTGTGTTGGAAGATTTAATGTTCAGGTGATCATCACGACGGATAGTTATCCCGCCGAAACTTCTTGGACTCTGACGAATGAATGTGGTATACAGAGTTCCATGAGTGGTGGTCCCTTCACTGTGAAAAACACCGTTCAACCAGCAGTCACAAATTGTCTCACAGCTAGCAAATACAAGTTTACCATCAACGACACATATGGTGATGGACTGTGCTGTGACTACGGATCTGGTTCTTACACAGTTGTCGTTGATGGAGTCAACACCATTACTGGTTCATCAGGTGTTGGGTATTCAAAATCCGAAACATTTGGAACTTGCGAAGTAAGCCCCCCATCTCCCCATTATCAAATTTTCTTTTTTATTTGTGTGTTCATACTCTAAACATTCACTCCTTCCTTTTCTCTAAAGTCACCGCCCCCCACCACTCCACAGCCAACTAGCTTTCCAACCCTAATTGCTGCTCCATCACTAAGCTCGAATCCGACTACTGCTCCAACGACTTCGCAGCCCACTGCAATGCCCTCGTCCAAACCAACAACTGGTAGCCCCACAACTAGAAAGCCTACCGCTACACCCACAACTCGCAAGCCTACCGCTAGCTCCACAACTCGCAAGCCTACGACCTCAAAGCCCACTCGTGTGCCTACACGTAGGCCGACCAGCAAGCCTACTACAAGAACGCCCACTGCCAAGCCGACAACAGGACGACCTTCAACAGCTGCACCTTCATCTTCACCCACATCCAGTCCAACAAGGGAGCCTACGAGTAACCCTACAAGTGAGCCTACGAGTGAGCCTACGAGTGAGCCTGCAACGAGTGCGCCAGCGACCAGCGCGCCAGTCGAGCCTACAACGAGTGCGCCAGCGACCAGCGCGCCAGGCCAGTGATTGGTGCACCAGTCGAGTTCTAAACATGGGTACCATTCGTTCTACCGTTCGCGCATATCACGAGTAATAATGTGGAACAGTTGTCACTTTGGTGTGTCTCCATCTACTTATTGTACAGTTTTTCATGCAGGGATAACGATTATTTAGTGATTTCTTCTTTGCCAACATTGTTTATAAATTTTCTGGATTGTTTTAATTCGGGACTCTAGAGCAAGCATATCGTGTTTACTAACACACCAATGCTTGGGAAATCAAATGGGGTGTGAAAGTAAACAATTGAACTACACCAACATCAAGCTCAGAGAAGGCGAATCGGCAAGCAGAAAATAATAGCAGATCAGACATGATCATCCTCTGGAGAGATGACAGGTGCATGATCGGGTCCAACAGGGGCGCACGCGGGCAAAACAACGAGCAACGAACATCATGGTCATGACTTATCAGAGAGACACTTCTGGGGGACGTACCTTACGAGATGTTAATATCTCCAAAATGATGAACACCCTGCAAATGTGGATACTACATTTCTTCATGTTGTATCCTGGTCCATCTCCTGTCGGTGGTATGATGGCGAAGGCGTGCATGTGTACCTTGAATGCAATACCCGCGGAGAATGTTACCGTTCCTTCTGTCCACCACATCGAGTCTGAGAAAGTTGTTCGACATTTGCTCCGGGGTCCAGAAATGGATGCCATCCGGCTGCCCAGGAGCGGTAACATCAAATGCCGGACTCATTCTACAATGAATCTACCATCTACTTACAACATAAGATACTAATTGTCCCCTTTGGTCCCCTTGTCCCCCCAAAACGTCCCCCTTTCTTTTTTGTTCTTCTTTGTTCTTTTTTACCACTGTTGTAAGAATTTCTTCGCTGACAAATTTTGGGGGCTGAATTCCCTCAAACTCGATACGCAAGTGGCACGCCCGCGCTCTCGTCTGGCCCTCACCGCAAACAAGAGAGTTTTTTTGATTTTTGTCGGCAAGGCGCGACTTTCTCGTTCTCATTTTATGAATTTTGTTGGAAAAGTTTGAAGTGACACACACGGTCCATGTGAAAATAAAAGGGTGTAGTAAAAAAGCAAGGACGCACGGGGCCACCACCAACACACATGGTGCGTATTTATGTTCTCATCTTCAATAAAAGGTGTCGACCAATAATTCTGAGAAAAAAAGTTAACCGAGATACTGACCGACCACTCTTCGCTTACGGGAATACATATCGGTGAGTGGTAAAATGTTCATGTGCCATGCCGTGGGAATGTTTTTTTGTGTTGTTGGGATAGAATCTGGTCGCGGGATACGCGAACATCATGGTTGATCGAAGGGTTCGATTCGGCCCATCATCTGTCTAACTCCATCTCGGGGGGAACAACGGCAGTTGGCATGCCGTGGATGGGAGCAACATGATTGCACGTGAATTAGACATATTTTACGCGATGCTCTGCGCGTCCTTTCCCTTGCAGCCTCCCACCCTTTTCTTAACCCACGTCAAAATCCAACTTAATTGCATGTCTCGCACACGGACTCACAACATCGGGCACGGCGACGACCGGGTCGGCAGGTCCCTCTCCTCTTCCCTATATCGCCCGTGCGGCACCTTTCGCCGCACCAATACACATGGATTGTGCAACCTCCCACACAAGCAAAAACTCCACCAATAACCTTGTTTCTAGGTCTCCATCATCGGACGCCGACGACCGCCGCCCGAGACGGGGCGAGGCTGGGAACTCCGCAATGTCACAGAATGACAAGGACGCAGAGTTCGGCGGCGGCGGCGCCGACGAGCGGCATCAGCAGTATCCGTCGTGGCAACGGCAGCAGCACCAGCAGTATCCCCAGGCCCCGTCGTATCAGCAGCAAGATTCCCAACCGCCGTCATACCAATACCCGTCGCTGCAGGAGCAACAGCATCAGCAGCACCAGCAAGCGCTGTCCCAACAGCAGCAGCATCATCAGCTGTGGTTCGCTCAGCAGCAGCCCCAGCAGCACCAAGTGCCGATGCGCAATCCCCAAACGCCGCAGTACCCGCCTGCCGAGGCATCGTTCCCTCCGTCGACGGGGCATGCCTCGGCGTTCACCGCCACCCCCGGAGATGGCGGGCTTCATCGTCACGCGACGCCCGCAATGGGACCGGGGGGGTTCGGGATCGTGGGCCAGACTCCCGTGACGGCCGCGTCTTTCGGTTCGTCGATCGGCGCCCCCACGCCCCAGCATGCGGGCGTCGGCGGGATGGTAGGAGCCGGTGTCGGCCCCTGGAGGGCGTCCTTCGGCTACGGTGGCGGACCGGGCGCCCTCCGCGAGACGACGGGGGAGGCGATGATGGATCCCGGCGGCGTCGGCGCCCCGGGACTCCTCCATGGCAACGATCCGCTGCAGCCTACTCCGGTAGTACGACGGATGGTAGGAGGAGAAGGAGGAAGGGGAGGGTTCTCGCAGCAACAGCCGATGCAGCAGGAGCAGCAGCAGATGGGGATGCAGGGGGCTCACTCTCCGTACAATACCTCCGCGATGCTGTCTTCTTTCCCTTCCCAGCAACGCGCGCAGCAGCAGCAGCAGCAGCAGCAGCAGCAACACTTCGGACAGCAACGAGAACAACAATCGCAGCAACGGATGCAACCAAAGAAGAGGCTTCCATCGGTCAAGGAGGAGGAGGATCCGTCTATGTTGCGGTACGAATCGCGGCCGGGCTTGGACACGAGTCCCATGGCTGGGGATAAGGACCCGCAGAGTGCGGAGGGAGGAGGCCAAGGTCGAGATCAAAAGAAGGACGAGGGCACGACTGACGAAACTGGAAAGACCCCCCCAAACAGGACACCCATGCCTCCTGCTGGGTATTCTCGACATGTTAGTTCCGGTAAGAGAGGAGAATATCACTGTGCATGAACATCTCATTTCTCTATTGGGTACAGTGCGTACAAATAGTCATTATTCATCTCTCATCTCTCATGTGCTTCGCTCTCAATGCAGGACAAAGGATGCCGCAAGATTTGTCGACCATGGCTACTACATCTTCTTTTTCTGGCCCTTTGCAACGGGTGCCTCCCGGCGATCAGTCGCAACATGCCGACCAGACAATTGGCGACCCCGGAATGCTGCAAGAGTTCCCCTTCTTCTTCGACGGGTACGCCGCGTGGGTTTGTCGACATTGTCACCACGTCCCGCCGTATTATCGCGGAGGGAATTATGTCTGGCAGTCTACACAACCCCCACCCAATCATTTCGTTGATATGCATTTGAGGTTCTGCCCGGGCTTGAATCCTGGTAATTTGCCACCCCCGGCAGCGATGCAGCCGCATATACCACATCAGCAGCAATATCAGCAGCAACCGCCCTTTCTTCCACCGTCACAAGAAAGCGGTTCCAGTTTTCCATATCCCATGCTTCAGCAGCAGCCTCAGAATTCTTTCATGCAGCGAGCGCAACAGCCAATGTTTCAGCAACAGTCATTATATAAGCAGTCCTATGGATCCCAAGAGGAGATTAAATCACCAGAAAAAGATCAAGGTGCTCCCGATCCGCCAGGCCTGAGAAGTCCTCTACCTCCCACCAGGCAAATCACTGACCGAGAACAAGGTGGCAAGACTGGCGAAATTGTAGAATCCAGTGCCGCGGCAGGGCAATCCCAGGGAGCACCTCATCAAGGTGTTCACTGGGACTTCCCTCTTGGAGGTCGGCCGTCTTCATTTCAACCTCCATATCCATACCATCCATATCCTCCACACATGATGCAGATGCCACCAGTCGTAGGCGAAGCTGCTGGGCAATATCTACCATCTATGACAAAGCTACATCCAACTTCTCCCATGGAGTTATCCCCTCCTCGTGGCTCGAAAAAACGCAAGGCCTCCCCGGCCAGCAAGGCGTCTCCCATGGGCCGGCATACCGACGATGCCACGTACAAGATCTCAAAAGATTTCTTAGCGAAAACTACACTTGAAAGTGCAAGACCTTCCTCCGAAGGATCGGATTTGGGTCAAACCCTCGTTGATCCGTCGGATGCCGAACTTCTGACTGACTACTTCTATCACATGCTGCAACAGCTCGTGATATGTCGTTTCTCCGAGAAGGATCGCAAGACTAGGGGCGGAAAGCGTGAGAATATCAACATTGGATACTGTGGCCTACAGTGCATACACTGCGAAAATTCCCCTTCGGCTCGCAAGTTCTTCTGGTCGACAGTGGATCGATTAGCCAATAGCTTTGCGGAGATTCCAAGCCACGTCCTCAAGTGCAAGCTTTGTCCGGTCGACGTAAAGAGCGCGTTGCTTGCTCTTAAAGGACGGCATCACGACCAGATGCAACTGCTCCCCCGAGGATCTCAGAAAGTGTTTTTTCGTCGTATGTGGAGAAGGCTGCACGATCCCGATAGCTCGAGTGCAACGCCCGTGAAGTCACATCGATCATTATCTGAGGACGAGAGAGGGTTGGACCCACCATCATCGACTGTCGCGTCTCCAGAGTCTGCCTTGCCCGCCGCTGCCAGTCTGCTCGCAATGGGCGCCAAGCTCCAACTAGATCAGTCCCAAGAACTCAGAAGCAGCGACATCATCATCCCTGAAGAGAAACGCGAGAGGGTCCTTCTCGCAATTCCAGAGGACAAGGACTGGCTCTCTGATATGGATTGCTTCCTTCGGAAAAACATTGAAGTCTTTACCGCGAAGCAATCCGATGTGGAATATGCTGCCGCCGATCGTAAGTATCCCATCAAAGTTGGTCAGGTGGGTATTCGCTGTGTCTACTGCACCATGACTTCGGGTGGTGCACGCAACGCGGCGGTGTCCTATCCGTATTCCATCAGTGGCATTTATGAGTCTGTTCGTGAATTCCAAAGGATGCATCTCGAAACATGCCCGAATATCCCGCAAGACATCAACGAGGCTTCAGAAAAGCTTGAGGGTGGAACCTCGAGCTTGAGTTCGGTGCTGAGAAGGTACTACGTCCAGGCAGCGAGGGCGCTGGGTCTGTTTGATACCCAGGACGATGGCATCGCTGCGGGCGGCAAGCCCGTGCCAATGTCGACAGCCGGATTTCAGTCGCCTGCACCCACATCCCGAACATCAGCAAAAGATGCCCCTGGTACCGCACCCGACGATGACAGGAAGAGAGAATCGACACCAGACCCTGACGATGAAGAAGTAGGCCCCGAAGAGCCTGGATTAAAGAGGATTAAGTTGGAAGATGCCCCTGGTATAAAGTCTGACACTTCAAAGCAACGAGACGCACCCGCCAAGGATGATGTTCTGGGGATGGAAGATGCGCCGGGGGAGAAAGTCACGATGCGCACGGAGAGAGAGGATGCACCGGGGGATAAGGCAGTGGATTCTCTTATTAGGGTGGCCATCTGATCTTGTAATAGATTAAATTGTATAGAATGGTTATCGGCTGAGCGATGAGCTACATGCTTTTTATTTGGTTTGCTACATTCATCAGGTTTAACAATAATCATTTTACTTGTTTCTTTTTCAACATTTCCTTGCATTCTTCTATGACTCAAAGGATAACAAAACTGCACCAAGTCAATAGCTATTCTCCAACAGACATTGGTGCGCGCAAAACAAATGCACTAGCAAAAGAACATGACAGGAATAGGAAATGTGAATCTTGTAGCAATAAATTGTAGGGTATGTATCCAAAGTGAAACAAAGATTACATCAGACAAAGGGAAGGTTATGTCTCTCCAGTAAATTCCTTGATTTTATCCAGTACTGGAAACGTTCAATTATCCACTGAATTTGCTATTTACAGACTGTATGAAGTGTTTGAGATGTCCCCCGAGGAATAATGCCACGCAAATCAGACAGTATTCTTCTCCGCGCAAACTTCGTTCCCGGTACTGGAGGAGATGGCCAGTTATTTTCAATACCCAAATGATACCAATGAAGTTTCCTTCTTCTGTCGCCATCAATGTCAATAATATGATTCAATTTCTCGATCACCTCCCACCCTTCTAGCAGCTTCATTGTGGTCTGCTTACAGAATTTCTGTCGTTGGTCATTTCGACAGACATTTCAAATAATTGGCACTCTCCCTCACTCTTGACATTGAAGCTTGCCGTGCTGGCCTTCGCTGCCCGAATGTGTTTCTAGTCGACGGCGGGGGAAGGAAGGGGTGAGCCGCGTTGAAGTGCGCAACAACGCATTAGTGGAATATGTACACAGAGAAACATTCTTCCTCACTTGAACGACCTCCATCACATCCCGTTGCAGGGCCTCCATATTGACCCCCTCCAACAAATGCGTCCCTCTCTGTGCTGCCAATATCACGCTCAGACGCTCCTTGGCCACGGACCTGGACGCGGCAGCGGTGGGGGCCGATGACGACGTCCCGAAGATCTTGCCAATTTTGTTAATGAACGACATAACACATCACGAGTCTGCTGTGGTGAAAAAATAGGGGAGAGACACTAGGTAAGTACTGAGGGTCTGTGTTATGATGTGTTATCCGTGCTATGGAAGCTGGTGGGTACAATACCAGACCTTCCTTTACCACCCAGGCTTCTTCCCCTGCCCCCCCGCCCCCCCGCCCCCACTTCTTCTCTAAAAAAAAACGAGCCGACCGAACCCGAGGGAGAAAGAAGAATCTGGGTAGCTAGCAGGCAGCTCACAAATTCCTTCACAGCACAGCACACTCAAAACATACACACAACAGCCGAAACTCATGTGCCCCACATTCGCCGCGCGCTTTGATGCTTTGAGGAGTCAGAGCATTAGCACATCAACTAGACTGGGCACTTGGTCCAAACTCGCAAGAATACCTGAAGGTAACAGACTCCTACTTCTTGAGAAGGAAGACGATACTACACCCCATGAAAGCCATGACTAGCCCAAAGGCAAAAGTGAAAAAGTCATCTAAAAGGATTGAGCAGGTCTTCTTCAAAGGAGCTGTTTCTTCGATGAGGCTATCATCATCAACCACAATCAGCGAGGAGGATGTGGCTCTTGAGCGTTCTGATACACTGGACAAAAACAACGCAACTCCAAATAATATCAGCACCGCACATAACTCCTTCTCCTGCCACTGTAGCAGCAGCAACTAAGCCCTCCTCTGCTACCCCTGATAACAGGAACAAAACCCTTGTGGTAGCATTCATAATCTACGTACCGTAGCACCTCGCTATGGGGAGCTTTTAGCTCTACTGGTTTATCTTACGGGTTTATCTTACATTTACATGGTTGCTCCACGTAGGACCGGGGTTTGAGACCTGTCTCGTTCTGCTTTCCTTCAGCTAAGATTTACAACTCTACTCTTTACGAGGTACTCTACAGTACGTATCTGGCTCCTTGCGGTGGTTGCTTGACAGGGTTTGGGCTGCCCTTATATCCACCCATATGTTGGTGCCGGGGGAGTGTTAGGTGTTAGCATTCATAATATACGTACCGTAGCACCTTGCTACGGGGAGCTTTTAAATCTACTGGTTTATCTTACACCTTGGCATTGAATCAAAAATCCTGACATTTCTGGCGGCGTACCATGTCTGAACATGCAGAGAATCCATCCTTGCCAATCAGTTTCCCGTATCTATTGTTTCCATTTTTGTTGGGGCTGCTTTTGTTTTGGGGCTTAAACAGCTTAGCAGCTATTGTCGGTCATGACCACCAATTTTTAATAAGCTTCTTTGGGGATTGGTAACTTCAAGGATTTGTGTCTGTTGTTAGCGTTTGATAGCTAGAAAGTTAGCTGTGCTCTTTGGCTTTAATCATGGTGTTCGACCTTTCTATGCAGCTTGTCACTTTGATGAGGTGAGAAGAGAGCCCCCTTTTTGTTTTTTGAGTGCTCACAACTCAATTTTTTACACCAAAATCGATGACCTTGAGGTCCGCCGGGGTGATGCGGGGCGAATACTTAC
This sequence comes from Stephanodiscus minutulus, assembly GCA_036939435.1. NCBI lineage: Eukaryota > Bacillariophyta > Thalassiosirophyceae > Thalassiosirales > Thalassiosiraceae > Stephanodiscus > Stephanodiscus minutulus. Next base: position 12,773 of record JALLOS010000047.1, read on the forward strand.
TTGATGGCAGCGTCCAGTGGTATCTAAGATAGCCCAAGACCTGGTGTACCGGACAATGCGCTCGGCACTGTACTGCCTGATCCGCATGGCCATCGAAATGGCCAGCAAAGGAGGTGCATGTTTTTCTGTTGTCAATTTTCAAGATCTGGCGTACCAGGCGATGCACTTGGCACCATACTGCCTGATCCGCATGGCCAGCAAAATGGCCAGCAAAGGAGGTACGTGATTTTATGACATAACTGTAGCTAAACAACAATGTTGTGGTCAATTAAAAATTAAGCCAAGCTATAATATTGTTCGCTACTATGTATTTATTAAAATATATTGCCGTTTGGCTATCATTGTTGGCGGCGGGCGAGGGATTGTTGTAATTGACAGAGAGGCAGTAGAAATAAAACATTTTCTCCTGTAGTTTATTGATTCTGCTAAAACCCTTCAACGGCGGTCTTGCCCAACCCCTTCCGTGTAGGCTCCCGGGGGTGGGGTATGCTTGGCCAACAAAACCATGCCGCTGGAGGGGGAAACGACTCCATCATGGTGGGGATGTTTGTGTGCTTGTATTTAGCTAGCCCAAAGCCTTCCAAGCGGGAGTTTTTCGCTCCCGCCAGAATGGACTTAGGTGTTTAAGCTGTTAATGCATCATAGTAAAGAAGAACATTATAGCTCTGCTTAATTTTTGATAGACCACAACATGGTAGTTTAGCTACGGTTATGCAAGACAATAAATTGATGACAGAAAAACATGCACCTGATTTGCGAGCCTTTTCGATGGCCATGCGGATCAGGCGGTATGGTGCCGAGCGCATCGCCTGGTACGGCAGGTCTAGGGCTATCTTAGATGCCACTGGACGCCGCCATCGGGCAATTATTTGCCCCGAATCGCCCCGGCGGATGCCATGGTCATCGATCTTGGCATTAAAAAATGATTTGTGGCGTTGTGAAATCGCTTTTCGAAGCTAGCGTTAAAAAGGCACAAAACGGACCCTATACTCAGCTCATCGAAGCAACACGCAGTGTAGAAAGGTTGAATGCCATGATTAAAGCCAAAGATTACAGCTAACTTTCTAGCTATCAAATGGTAACAACAGACAAAATTAGCAACGTAACTAATCACCAATGAAGCTTGTTGAAACTTTGGCGCTCATGAGCGCCAATAGCTGTTAAGCTGTTAATTATGCCTAACGGCCGAGATATAAATTAAATTCTTTTATCAGCAAATTATTTTAGTTATTTCTATTCATTATTACTAGGGAAATGTGTTAGAAAACCCTCATAAAACGAAAAAAGTCGGCAGTGGACCCCCCGCTCAATTACCCCTCTTAGAAAACCCACAAATAAGTCACCAAAAAACTCAATTCCTGTGTCCTCACAAAACCTTTTTTTTTAAGCTCCCCGAAACTTTTTTTTAATGTGACAGTCCTAGTTTTGAGATGCAAGTCTGTGTTTTTGCGCATTATTTTACCTCACCAATTGTGAATAATACTGTTAGTTAACCTCACTAAAAGAAAAAAACATATGTTTGTTAACCTCACAAAACTCGAATTGTCAATGTGTAGACCTCACAAATTGCAAATATTACTGTTAGTTGACCCCACTATGAAAAAGAACAGTCTGTGTTTTTGCGTATTAGTTAACCTCACCAATTGCGAATAATACTGTTAGTGAACCTCACTAAAAAAACAACATACGTTTGTTAACCTCACAAAACTTGAATCGTCAATGTTTAGACCTCACAAATTGCGAATATTACTGTTAGTTGACCCCACTTTAAAAATAAATATATGCTTGTTAACCTCACAAAACTCAAATTGTTAATGTTTTGACCTCACAAATTGCAAATATTACTGTTGGTTGACCCCATAATGAAAGCAACTTACATTTGTTAACCTCACAAAACTCAAGACTTTAGACCTCACCTATTGTGAATAGTACTGTTAGTTGAACCCGCTAAAAGTAAAACTAGCGAGTTACATTGACCTCACTAATTGGTATCATTACCTTATTTAACCTCACTAAAACATATTCAAATGTTTATAGCCTTACAAAAACTCTAGCCCCGAACTCACACTTTAATCTGCACTTCTTTTTCATCCACCACCCCCACTGTTCCCTCCTTACTTGCTCCTCTTAGGCGGTGCTTTACCTGTTGTTTCTGTTGTCATCTTCCTCTTTTTTTCCCCTTCCAGTGGACTTTTGATTTGCTTATCATTCTTTGGGCGTCCAGTCTTACGTGCCCCAGCAAATGGAGGACAATATTTCATTGCTCTGTCTTCTGGTGTTGCTCTTAGCGCATCCATGTCAAAGTTACAAGTCACTGTGGAGATGACCATCTTTTTTGGCAATTTCGTGAGGGTTTTCTAATGACAATTTCAGATGGTAGTTTTGTGAGGCATTTAAACCTCATTAATACATTTGTGAGGTTTTTAAACTCATGTTTCATTTAGTGGGAAATTTTAAGTCCATGTGCGTAATTCGGGAGGCATAAAACATCATGTTACAATTTTTCTTGGGTTTTCTAAGAGGGGTCATCGAGCGGGGGGTCCACTGCCGACTGTTTTTGTTTTATGAGGGTTTTCTACCACTTATTACTATCACCCCCAAAACAATTGTATTGTGTTGCCCCTGCACCCCCTCCTGGTCTTGCTTCCAATCCGTTCTATTCTTCGCCATGCCCTCATGGTTTTGGTTGGTTGTCGGGTGTAAAAATATTGACCGGCGGCCATCTAAGGCCACAATGGAATATCTTGTGTTAGGCTACTGAGATGTAATGTGTGCACGTGGATAAAAGTGCCGACCACTAAGCTAAGGTCTTTTAGCTCAGATGGTAGTGATAAGTTGAACCTTATCTACTCTAGATTTTAATGAATGCCATTTGGCTATCATTGCTGGCGGCGGGCGAGGGATTGTTGTAATTGACAGAGAGGCAGTAGAAATAAAACATTTTCTCCTGTAGTTTATTGATTCTGCTAAAACCCTTCAACGGCGGTCTTGCCCAACCCCTTCCGTGTAGGCTCCCGGGGGTGGGGTATGCTTGGCCAACAAAACCATGCCGCTGGAGGGGGAAACGACTCCATCATGGTGGGGATGTTTGTGTGCTTGTATTTAGCTAGCCCAAAGCCTTCCAAGCGGGAGTTTTTCGCTCCCGCCAGAATGGACTTAGGTGTTTAAGCTGTTAATGCATCATAGTAAAGAAGAACATTATAGCTCTGCTTAATTTTTGATAGACCACAACATGGTAGTTTAGCTACGGTTATGCAAGACAATAAATTGATGACAGAAAAACATGCACCTGATTTGCGAGCCTTTTCGATGGCCATGCGGATCAGGCGGTATGGTGCCGAGCGCATCGCCTGGTACGGCAGGTCTAGGGCTATCTTAGATGCCACTGGACGCCGCCATCGGGCAATTATTTGCCCCGAATCGCCCCGGCGGATGCCATGGTCATCGATCTTGGCATTAAAAAATGATTTGTGGCGTTGTGAAATCGCTTTTCGAAGCTAGCGTTAAAAAGGCACAAAACGGACCCTATACTCAGCTCATCGAAGCAACACGCAGTGTAGAAAGGTTGAATGCCATGATTAAAGCCAAAGATTACAGCTAACTTTCTAGCTATCAAATGGTAACAACAGACAAAATTAGCAACGTAACTAATCACCAATGAAGCTTGTTGAAACTTTGGCGCTCATGAGCGCCAATAGCTGTTAAGCTGTTAATAATGCTAGGGGGTCCAGTGGGTCCTCTCCCGCCAATTTGTTTTTCTTTCTGAAAATTCTTCTCTCGGGGACCTTCAAAATTCTGGTGGTGTTATGGTCAGATGGCACTTCCCAAATCTTGCCTCGCTGATTTTTGACTTCCCCCCCCCCCAACGCCATCGCAATTCATCACCAATTCGCCGATCCTTGCGGGAGGATATTCACCCCCTCGCGCGATGGATAGGCAAATTATCGCGATGTTAGAACATCACAAATTCCCTGGGTGATGTTCTAACATTGCCCGATTTTTTGTTAGTGCATCCCCTGCTGTGAGATCTGACGCACAAGCACAAAAAACATATTTTTTCACGACGACGATGATGATAAAATCGGCCGTCCGCATCATGATCGTGTCGCCCCCCCGCTCACATCTCCCCATCCCTTGTATCAAAAATAATTTATTCCATCACGATCGTGCTCGCCCCATCTTGTAAGGAATCGCCGCCAGCCCTTTTTCTTTTGCAATTTGTTGATTAATATTTGATTGTCACGTGTCCCAACTCAATCATTCCTCCGCCCGCCCCCTCCTCAAAATAGCATTTAGACCCCCCCCCCCCACCTCCCTCCACTCAAATGAATATTCTTCTATCGGGCGCGGTAAGGAATCGCCGCTTTCCCAATTGTTTTGATTCTTATTGATTGTCACGTTCCTTATCTGCATCATTTCGTTTTGACCCCCCCCTAACCCGAATGAACTTCAAGAACCAGCCCCCACCCTACACTGCCCGCTCTCCCCTCAATCAACAATCAACCATTTGGATATGATTGTCAAATGTGAGAACGCTGCGGGCACCGACAAGATCTATCCCGAGCGTGCGGAGGGCAACGTGAGAATGCTCCGGGCACCGACAAGATCGATCGTCCCGAGTGTGCGGAGGGCACTGCTCCACTGTTGCAACGGAAATGGTTACTCAGCAGGAGGAAGTCTATTGGTCGGCGCAAGGATGGCAGGAAGGTGAAGCGTGGCTCGTACAACTATATAGGTGTGCGTGAATCTCATGGCCTTGCTTCTTCTGCTCCACCTCAACAAGTGTTATCTGCGTTGATGATTGATCAAGATCCTTGGAGAGGACACGATGACAGAACAAACACAACAATCAAATAGATCACAGAAGAGGGGGGGGAAGACGGTGGTGATGGCAGTGACGATGACGACAATGACGATGACGACGATGAAGCCACGGAGCGACCGTGGTTGTTGTGGTGGCGAGTGGCGAGCAGCGGTAATGGCAACGGCAGTGGCAGTGGCGATGATAGGAAGGGGCAAATGATGAATAGATAGAAACCGACTGGCTGATGAGGGAGGAGCTCGATGGCGACCGACGGAGCAGACATGTGATTGGATGTACAACGGTAGGAGTCAATGAGTTTGGGTCTAAAATAGTTTCAGCCTAGTCTGGTTATGAAGTACTCGTATCAACGAATTGGGCGGCACTTGGATTTTCTAGATCGACTTCCTCCTTTTCCTGTCCTTTTCGTCTCTCTGCTCTTGCTGCGTCACATGTCCCCCACAATTTCCACCGCAACCACTCAGTGGATATTTGTCTCATCCCTCAATAGCACACTACTTTCTCTATTTCGCTATGCATTTGTAGCAAGTAAAAACATGCAAGAGCATGTACTCCTTCATCGTTCCCAACAAGTGAGATCCGGATTGTCGCAGGGGGCCTCACGAATGGCCGTGCAGGGGGAGCCTCGGGCATGCGCGCCGAGCATGTCAAGGCGTGGCTCAGGGGCGTATTGGAGGAGGAGGACCCTGAGGGGCAAGGGAATTTTGCGGGAAATGGGGATAATTGGAGGCTCTTCGTCGAGCTGGTCCAGGCGGTTTGGACCCATGGCATCATCCCCCGCCAGATGCTTTGGAGCATAGTTGTTCTAATACCAAAGGGCGGGGGGGACTACCGGGGGATTGGGCTGCTTGAGCCAATTTGGAAGGTGCTCGAGCGCATCATGGATCGCAGGCTCGACGCCATCGAGCTGCACGATTGCCTCCACGGCTGTCGCGCACACCGCGGAACTGGCACCGGGGTGATCGAGGCGAAGTTGGCGCAGCAGCTCTTGTACCTCGAGCTGAAGCCCTTCTACGGGGTCTTCCTTGACCTCAAGAAGGCATTTGACTCCATGGACCGGGAGCGCTGCATCATGATTCTGGAGGGGTATGGAACAGGCCCACGGATGATCCGGCTCATCCCGGGCTACTGGCGCGATGCCATAATGGTGTGCCGTGCATTAAGCAACTACGGCACGCCTTTCAAGGCGGGTCGTGGCGTGACCCAGGGCGGCCCACTTTCCGCGAAGTTGTTCAACATCATGGTCGATGCTGTCACACGCAAGTGGTTCCGGGAGCTGCGGGAAGGAGGAGACTACAAGGAATGGGAGTTGGACTTCTACGTCGACGATGCGTACCTTGCATCGAGGGACGCGGAATTCCTGCATCGCGCGTTGGATCTTCTCGTGAGTCTTTTTGCGAGAGTGGGGCTTGAGACGATCGTGTCCAAGACGCAGACGATGATCTGCACCCCGGGTAGCATAAGGACCCAACTCCCGGCTGATTCGTACCGGCGTTTGCGACGTGGCCGTGTCACTGCGGCTGAGTGGAACGCCAGGGATGTCGAGTGTTTCAAGTGTGGGAAGATGGTGAAGGCCACATCCCTCCGCCGCCACCTGGCGGACATGCATAATGTCTACCAGCAGACAGTGGTGGCGGAGGAGATGCTGATCTGTCGACCCGCCGAGACATACGTCGTCTCTGAGTCGAGTCCAGCGGGGCTGTCGTGCCCGTTCCCCGAGTGCGGCGGCTTCTTGAAAGGCGGCTGGATGATGCGGCGACACTTTCGGGACGTCCATCCAAAGGACTTAGTCAAGGTTCCGAAAGAGGGGAAATATCGTCGGTGCAGGAGATGCGGGATGCAGGTTGACCCACGATACCCCCGCCATCAGTTCACGAAGGAGTGCCAGGTGGGGGTCGAGCGGAGGAAACAGCGGGAGGCGGCGGTAACGTCGGCACTGGCCCTCCGGCAGCAGTTTACCGTCCATGGGGAAGCATTGGAGCGAGTGGAGGTATTCAAGTACCTGGGGCGCCTGCTGGCGCAGGATGACGATGACATCCAGGCGATCCGCGCCCAGCTGCGGAAAGCCAGAGCCACTTGGGCTCGTGTCGGGCAGGTGCTCCGGGCGGAGAATGTCCCCCCTCGCGTTGCAGCTAAGTTCTACAAGGCGGTGGTCCAGGCCGTGCTACTCTACGGCAGCGAAACGTGGGTCCTCTCGACGACCGCCCTGGCAAGTCTCGAGGGGTTCCACATCCGTGCAGCCTACCGAATGGCGGTGAGGCATAAGCCGCGGAGGGGACCAGGACACGGGTGGATTTACCCGAAGTCGAAGGATGTGTTGGAAGAGTGTGGGATGAGCACACTGGAGGAGTACATCACGGTTCGTCGGCAGACGATTGCGGTGTACGTGGCGACCCGCCCGATTCTCACCGAATGCAGGCAGGGCGAGCGGAAGAGGGGAGCAGTAC
>JALLOS010000048.1:0-20087 GCA_036939435.1 Stephanodiscus minutulus
ATGCCATGGTTGAGGCTGTAGAACCTTTCAAACTGCATCCCACATCCATGTCATACATATGTTAGGTGTTTGAACACCACACCACCAACTTAGAGTGGATTGGCATATGGCTGAATACTCACACCGTTACCACCACAGACATTTCCCAGATTTGTGAGTGGAAGTGTGCAAACCATGCCACTACGCCATGGTTGAGGCTTAATAATCTTTCAAACTGCATCTCACATCCATGGCATACATGTATTAGGTGTTCAACTCCCTTAAAAAGTTGTGGATGGGCATTAGGCTGAACACTCACAGTATTACCATCATAGACGTTTTCAAGGATTTGTGAGAGTTAGCTCAAGTCCCAGGTGATGTAAGTGTGCAAACCATGCCACTAGGTCATGGTTGATGCTGTAGAACCTTTCAAACTGCATCCCACACCCACATCATTCATATATATATGGTACTTGAGCACCATCAACTGTTGTGGATGGGAATATTGCTGCACACTCACAGTGCTACCAACACAGACATTTCCCAGAATTCGTGAGAGTTGGCTGAAATCCCAGGTGATGTAAGTGTGCAAACCTGCCACTAAGTCATGGTTGAGGCTGTAGAACCTTTCAAATTGCATCCCAAACCTACATCATACATATATAATGCATTGAGCAAGATCAATTGTTGTGGATGGGCATATGGCTGCACACTCACGCCGGTACCACCACAAAGAATTACAAGATTTGTGAGTATTGGTTGAAATCCCAGGTGATGTAAGTGTGCAAACCATGCCACTATGCCATGGTTGAGGCTGTAGAACCTTTCAAACTGCATCCCACATCCATGTCATATATATTTTAGGTTTTTGAACACCACCAACTTTTGTGAATGGGCATATGGCTGAATACTCACACCGTTACCACCACAGACATTTTCAGATTTGTGAGAGTTGGCTGAAATCCCAGGTCATGTAAGTGTACAAACCATGCCACTATGCCATGGTTGCGGCTTAATAACCTTTCAAACAACTGCATCCCACACCCACATCATTCATATATATAAGGTGTTGAGCACCACCAACAGTTGTGGACGGGCATTAGGCTGAACACTCACAGTGTTACCACCACAGACATTTCCCAGCAGATTTGTGAGAGTTGGCTGAAATCCCAGGTCATGTAAGTGTGCAAACCATGCCATTAGGTTATGGATGATCCTGTAGAACCTATTACACTGCATCCCACACCCACATCATACAGGATAAGGTGTTTGAGCACCATCAACTGTTGTGGATGGGCATATGGCTGAACACTCCTCACACCGTTACCATCACAGACATTTCCCAGAATTTGTGAAAGTTGACTGAAATACCAGGTGATGTAAGTGTGCAAACCATGCCACCAGGTCATGGTTGAGACTGTAGAAGAACCTTTTAAACTGCATCCCACACCCACATCATACATATATATAAGATTTTTGAGCACTATCAATTGTTGGGGATGGGAACTTATGCATGCGAGCAGAAGTACACCCTTCCGATGGCGTGAACTATTAGTACACATACGTGCCACTATATGTAGACAACGTTTTAGTCGTTCATCACAATGCCACTAATGTCCTGCTCCATCTTGATAAATATTTCAAGATGAAGCCTGGATTGATAGGCAATCCTGACGTCTACCTTTGCGCCACCATTAAGCAGATGCGCCTCGCTAATGGCCGCGTCATGGCATGGGCTAGTAGTCCATTGAAATATGTTTGGGCTTTGGTTGACACAGTCACAAAGTACCTCACAAATTTAGGGGACAAGAGATGGAGTATGCCCAGGAAGGCAGCTTATCCATTTCCAGGGGACTACAAGCCCGATCTGGATACTACCCCGACACTCAACCCAGAGCTGTTGTCGTGGTATGCCTCTCTCATTGGAATGATTCAATGGATGGTTGAGATTGGCCGAGTGGATATCATCACGGAGGTACCAAAGATGGCCTCCCAAATGGCATCGCCAAGGGAGGACCACCTCAATGCACTCCTGCACATTTTTGGTTTCCTGCAAATCAACCACAACTCGCGGATGGCATATGACTCATCGTACCCCACCATCGACCTGAATGTTTTCAAACCTAACAACTGGAAAAGTTTTTATGGAAACTTTGAGGAGTCCATCCCCAGCAATGCCCCGGAACCGCGTGGAAAGGATTTTGACCTACAATTGTACGTCAACAGCAATCTAGCTGGGGAGAAGTGCTCTTCATGAATACTGACACTGCACTTGTGCAGTGGTTCTCGAAGCAACAGGCCACGATAGAAACCTCAGTTTTTGGAGCTGAGTTCGTGGCAATGCAAATTGGGATAGAGTCTTTGAGGGGACTACGCTACAAGTTGCGCATGATGGGCGTCGGGATATCAGGTCCCTCCTACATCTACGACAACAACATGTTGGTAGTCCACAACACTCAGAGGCCAGAGTCAATGCTGAAAAAGAAAAGTAACTCAATCTGTCACCACACCGTTCGCGAGTCAGTTGCAATGGGGGAATCCCTCACGGGGCACACCGGAACGAACAAAAATGCAGGCAGCCTCGCTACAAAAGTATTGTATGGGCAGAAGCGGCGATAGATGGTATTGCAACTTCTATATGATATTTTTTATGACGACAATTGAAATAAGGTGAGGCAACCTTATGGCTTTTTACAATCCTTCAGTAATCTAATCTCGAGATGCTGGTTAGATCATGAAGGTTTGAGGGGACTGAGAAAAGGTGGCCATAGTCACGAGACTGGACGTAAGTACATACTGGCCGAGCCTGGATGTACGGACAGACGGACTTAAAATGTTGAGAGGGCACATTGAACGTCCAAAACCTGCCATCATTGAAGCTAGTGTTAGCGCCGCTATGATGATAGATATATTGGAGTCGATTGGCGCCTCCTGACGTATTAACGGCGAGGACGATCGAGAAGCGGATCGGGAAGTAGACTGTTCAACGGTCTGGCTACCCAATTCCTTATGTAGTGATCAGAGGGCGCGGAGCCAACCAATTGCGGGCTCAACTTGTGTTGGTTCACGGCGGGCGAATGTTTATGCCAATGCTTGGGTAAACGTTGCGCCCCCGTAGAAAACACGCGATGGGCTACGGCAGGATGAGGCGAAGCGGATGCTTCGTTTCACTCTCTTTTTGCTCATAATCTGAATTATCCTAAACTAAACAACGAAATACGCAACGTTCCCAACAGAACGGTCGTGGGCTATTAATAAGCCTACAAAGCTGTGAAGCTACCCCCCTCCCCTGTTAATCTTTAAACAGGGATGCGGATATACCCTAGCTTGAAGGATGTACTCAAGGTAGTGGGACTATGGACGATTTACCATTACTTTGGTGTTTGTTGAGAAACTATTGCTCGCTTCATTGTGGACCAACCTCTATTTGAGCTCTATTGGGATGGGGAAAGGAAGAGGTGATCATTGTGTCGCACATTTTTGATGGGAGTGGGAGCAGCCTTTGTCAATCGACGTGGAGTCACCACCAGGGGACAAAGATGACGAGGGTGATGATCAATAACAATCTGTTTGGTTGGGCTACCTGTATGGGTAAACCTTAATCCTTATTAACCACAGTGCCTAGGTAGTGGCGCTGGGAGCACTGGCCTGTGGGTTGATACCCCGTCTTGGCAAAGACCTAGTGTTGTGGAGGCCAAGTTTACACACACACACACTGCTGACTCCACAGAACTTTCGGCACTAGCCAGATGGTGTCACAAATCTCTGTGTAATAGGTATTAGATATTCTGGCTGACCACTAATTAGTGGCTTGTACTTGTACACAGGACATGACGTGAATGAGAGGCATGCCGCACCCAAATAAAAAGGGTATGGTGGGAAACCCCTTCATAATGGTATTGGGAGGCAGTGGTTCTTCAGTGGCAGTGAGATGATCCCAGGTGGCGGAAACACTATTTTCAATTGCGGCGGGAGTATCGGCCGCCTGTGCCTTTTTGTTGTTGCGGTTGCGACTCATGATTCAGCTAGATAAGAGCTAGGTAGTTAAAGCTAGCTAAAACACACACAGCCAACCATGGCGCCGTTGTTATCCCAATCCCATGGCCACCATGGTGCATTGCTCCCGGCACCGGCACCGAGGCATACAACAATCAGCTATCTATTATTGCACAAAGATTCGGCCCAAACAGATGTTATTGCATTTGGAATAAAGTGGCCATTTCAATCTCAATCAAAATGATTTCTTTGCCTGTGGGAAAACTTTTCTGGGGGAAGAAAGATTTTTGCTTAAATATTTTGGCGGGAAGGTAAAGTTGAGATTTTATTTCTATTCTCCTCCCAGATAATGTATCGTACTGTGTTGCCTTTCGCCTCGCCTCTTGGCATCTTTGGTGGGGGGCAAAAGAAGGGCATTGATACTGATACTACACACACACGCACCATGGGCGGCGGCAGCGGACCCCCCCCTCGCCGTCGTCGCGGTGGCGGACGACGAGCGCCCCCCCCCCAGTCCCCCCTAGAGTACGTCCAGTCGGCGTGCCGGCTCCACCTCCGCGCGGAGGTCCGATCGACGCCGGGCCTCGAGGCGGTGGGCCGCTTCCTCTCGGGGGGCGGCGGTGCCGCCGGCGGAGACGGGGGCGCCGACGGCGGCGCCGACGGCGGCGGGGGGAATGGCGACGGGGGGGACTGCCCCCGGTTGTTCGTCTGGGTCCCCCGCGATGCCCCCGGCGACGACGATGACGACGATGACGGTGGGGGGGGGGGGTGGGACGAGGCCCTGGCGTCGACGGACAAGCTCGACGGCCGCAACCTCGGCTCCCTGGCGTTCGTCGACGCCTCCCCCTCCGTGCCGCGGCAGCGGGCGGGGGCTGGAGGGGGCGACGACGACGACGCCGTGGAGGTCGCCACTGAGGAGGCCCGGATTGTGCCGAGCCGCATCCAGTGCATGGTCGTCAGCCCCCGCTCGTACCTCGACGACGACGACGACGTCGGCGACGTCGAAGAGGATGACGGCGGGGGGGGGGAGGATGGGATGGATGGCGGCGGGAAGAAGGACGTCGCCGCGTCGTCGTCCGCGGGCGGATCCAACAAGGCCGCGGGCTCCGCCACGTTCCTGTCCCTGCAGCTGTACGCGCGGCACTGCTTCGTTCCGGCGGTGCGTGCCATCGAGGCTCTCGAGGAGGAGGAGGACGATGACGACTTCGAGGAGAAGAAGGAGGGGGGAGGAGGGGACGGAGCCGTCCTCGAGGGGGGGGGCGGCGACCAAGCGATCGTCGTCGCGCAAAGGAGGGGGGGGGGAGGGGCCGCCTCCAGGGGCGGCGGGGGCGGGGGCGGCAGCAGGTCCGCGAGGATGCTCGAGGGGCTCGAGGACCGCCTGCGCGAGCTCGACGTCGCCCTCGGCCAGTGCCGCAGCTCGGCCCTCATGGGGCGCATACCGCACGTCGTCCTAAGGGCTCACCCCGTCGTTGCGTCGGCGGCGGCGAACCGTCCGGACTCGACGTCGATCGACGTCGACGCCTCCGGCCTGTCGTCGTATCTAAACGACGACGCGTTCCTGAACGAGGTCCAGGCCACGCTCAATCACTGGATCGTGCAGATACGCAAGGTGACCACGTTACCCGTCACCACGCCCTTCCCGCCCATAACCGACCCCGACTCCTCCCCCTCCTCCTCCTCCTCCAGCGGAAAGGGCGGGGGACAGCCACCCGCCGACCTCGAGGAGGTGTCCTTCTGGCTAGGCCTCGAGGAGGCGTTGCGCCACGTGCGGTCCGAGCTCGACAAACCGTCCGTGACCCTGACCGTCGCCCTCCTGCGGTCCGCGAAGCGATTCGTGGCGACAATCGCCCTCGAGAACAACACGGGACTCGTCGACGCGACGTCCCACGCCACGGACGTCGCGAACTTCCTGCGGGGGTATCCGGCCCAGTCCCTGGCGTCGGCCGGCGACTGGGACAGGATCGGGTCGGCCCTCGACGCCATATTCGCTCACCTTCCGAAGGTGCGGCAGTCTAGGTACTACGACCTCGACCGCCTGGCGCGCCTCGTCGAGGCGTCGACGCTCACGCTCCGCGAGAGGATGGAGGCGGCACTGCGCCGGCAGCGGGGGGGGAACGTCGTGCTCGGGATGGATTATGGCCAGTACGAGCGCCTCGTGCGCGTACCGACGCAGGACTTGTTCGTGCTCTTCGACGCCCGTTACGCCGAGTTCTCGGAGTTCTTCCTCGACCAGGGCCGGTTGCGCAGGCGTGCGGGGGGGTTGGGGGCCGCCGCCAGCGAGACGCCCGCGCAGGTCCTGAAGGGCATACGTCTGCATCACGTCGGGCTGAGGGAGAGGCTCGACGCCGTGCACTACTTCCGCACGCAGCACGAGAAGCTGCGCAGCGTCGTGGCGGAGGTCCTGACGGGGGACGAGGACGGCGGAGACGGCGGGCCTGCCGTCGAACCGGCCTCTTCCCCCTCGACGGCGGCGACGTCCCCCTGGGGAGAGGATTACTCGGCGTGGGCGCTCAGGGAGGTGGACGAGGCGCCCGTGTCGCTTTTCGCGTCCGTGGACGTTCTGGATCTTAGCCCGAGGGGGGAGGCGCTCTTCGTGAGCGCGCTGGAAGGCTACGACCGCAAGGTCGACGCAATCGAGGAGCATCTCGCGAGGCTCCTGAGGGACAAGCTCTCTTCCTGTCAGGTGAGTCGCCTCCTTGTGTGCGCATTGTAGGACGATTTTTTGATACCCCCCTCCCTCATGCCAGGATGCGTTTTTCGACCGGTCGATATGCTCCTCTTCCCGTCAGGATGCCGAGGACATGTTCCGGGTGTTCGCTCGCTTCAACCCCCTGCTGGCGCGCTCCCGCGTGCGAGCGGCCGTGAAGGAATTCCAGCTCCAGCTCATGAACACGGTCGGGCAGGCGGTCCAGAAGCTCCAATCGAAGTTCACGCACAAGTACGAGTCGTCTCCCGCGTCGTGCATCGCCACCGTACGCGGCATCCCGCCCGTGAGCGGTAAGATCCTGTGGGCGAGGCAGATGGAACGGCAGGTTCACGCGCTGATGAAGCGTATGGGGGACGTCCTCGGGAGGGAATGGGGACATCAGTTGGAGGGACGGCAGCTTCGCCGTTCGTGCGACGAGCTCTTGAGCAAGTTGGATTCGCGAGCCTACGTGCGCACGTGGGTGACGGAATGGGAGAGGGAACTCGCCTCGGATACGAACTCTAAGCTCGCGACATACCCCATCATCGTGGTTAGGGAGGGGAGGGTCATCGTCGCCAAGGCGAATTTCGACGAGAAGCACGAATATCTGTCGCGCGAGATTCGTTATTTGAAGTGGTTGGGGTACGAACGTGACATCCCACGTACGATCGCTCTTGTGTCCGAGGAGGCCAATTCGCGTTATTCACACGCCAGTAAGTTTGGGTGGTTTTCTAACTCCCAACTTTTACTTCGCCTTCAAACACTGACCTGAACATGCACCTGCTCGTAATTCTAGTGGCTCTCAAGACTGCACTCCGGTCCTACGCAGCCGCGCGTGGCCTCATCACTCCTGAGTTAGAGCCTCTCGTAGCGCAGGAGCTCCGTTTCATTCAGGAATCCATCACAGAGGCATTTGGTGTGTCACCGGGGAGGTCCAAGCCAACTACTAGGCGTCGTGTACGGTGGGATTCGAAGGACGTCGGCTCTTGTAAGTTTTCTTTTACTCTTCGACTGCATTGTTTTTGTCTGATCCAAGATAACCTGAGCCTTTTTTTGCGTTCAAACCATCGCTCTTGCAGGGGTAGCTGTTCTGAATGAGCATGTGTCACGATTTGAAGAGAGGGTGGAGATCCTGTTGCGCGCATGTTATAATATCGACATTGCTATCGAGGCTATTGGAAATGTTGCGTACGAACGGCAACAGTTTTGCGACGCTGTTGAAAATGTGCAGAAAGTAGTCGACGAGCTGAGTATGGCGGCGGGATACTCTGATCTAGTCACATGGGTTAGCAAAGTGAATAACAAGATGGGGGACGTCTTGGGCATTCGTTTGGAAGAAGCCCTTCTTGCCTGGAGTGAGACGTTTCAACCATCCGCCACTAACTCTGAAAAGGATTCCAAAATCAAGAGGAGCAAGAAGATTGTGCGTATACCTAAAATTGGAGTTGAAGTCCTCTTGAGGAATCAGGAAATTTCTGCCTTCCCCGCAGTCCCGTCTACTCGATCTATCTTCCTGAATGAACTGCATGATTACATGGGTATTGTATGCATGTTGCCCTGCCTCAACAGTAGAAGATTCGAAGTATTCGAAAGCAAAAAAAGTGGAGTGAACGCAGCGGACACCTTTTATCAACTGTCCAACTCTGTGTCCCCAGAAGCCCTCGCCGATGCCTATTTTGCAGTCGAATGTCACATACAGAACCTCTCTCGGTTTGTTGACCAGTGGCTTGCATATCAGACGCTGTGGGATTCGCAAGTTTCGGATGTGGCCTCAGCAGTTGGGGGCGATTTGACAAAATGGCACGAACTTATTGTTGAAGCTTCTGCTAGCAGAACTGCCCTTGACTCTACGGCCACAGTCGCTGAATTTGGTCCTATTACTGTGAAGTATAACAAGGTACAATCACAAGTGAACCTGAAGTATGACTCATGGCAGAAAGAGCTCCAAACCTATTTCGCAGCCATTCTTGCGGAACGCATCAATGAAAGCTTTGAAAAAGTATCCACCACAAAGGCTCGTTTGGAGGGTATTTCACTCGAAGGGTCTTCTGCTGCAACCAGCGACATCGTTCTTGGTGTCACTTCCTTGCAGGAGGCGACTCAGCAGATTTCATCCTGGCATAAGAAGGTGCAAGAACTAGTGGATTCAGAGAAGTTACTGAAAAGGCAGCGCCATGCTTTCCGAGGCGACTGGGTTGAGGCAAGCCTTGTTGGCGGACAGCTGCAGCTAGTTGAACAGCTGTTGGCCAAGAGGAACAGGACCATGCAAGAGCAGCTTCCTCTATTGCAGTCGCGCATCATCGCCGAGGATAAGGTAATTTCTCAGAGAGTTTCTGACTTGGTCAATGATTGGGAACAGAATAAGCCGATAATGGGCAACGTAACCCCCGACCAAGCCATTGAGACTTTGACCAAGTTCGAATTTAGTATGAAGAAGGCGCAACTCGATCAACAATTGGCCAAGAAGGCGAAGGATGCTTTGGGGTTGGATGCAGGACCAAGCAGTGCTGAAATCTCGAGTTGCCTTGACGAAGTTTTCGACCTTAAGGAAGTCTGGGAAGCTGTGAGCAAGCCGTTCAGCTCACTCGTAGATGTTAAAGACACCATCTGGGCAAACGCAGTTATGCGTAATGTCCGCAAGACATTGGACGACTTGCTGATAGATCTACGCTCTCTCCCCAACAGGATTCGTCAGTATGATGCGTGCACATCGCTGTACGACAAGGTCAAATCCTTGATTGCTGGCCACACAACCCTGAACGATATGAAGACCGATGCCCTCAAAGACCGACACTGGAAGACCATTCTTCAAAGATTGAACATCCACGTTTCTTTTTCAGTGCTCACGGTGGGTATGCTCTGGGATAATGGCCTTCTTGAGAGGAAAAAGGAGATGGCTGAGATACTCCAAGTTGCTCAGGGCGAGATGGCCATTGAACATTTCTTGACGGAAGTTCGCGATCGTTGGATGAAACAAGAGCTCGACCTCGTGTTGTATCAGAATAGAGTTCGGTTGATTCGTGGATGGGATGATCTATTCACTGCATTAGACGACCACACCGGAGGACTCGTACTAATGCGAAGTTCACCATACTACCGTGCTGTGAGAGAGTTTCAGGAAGATGGTAATCTCTGGGAAGACCGCCTTACGAAGTTGAGGGCGGCGTTCGATGCATGGATTGATGTGCAGAGGCGTTGGGTCTATCTAGAAGGAATTTTCCTCGGTAGCGCAGACATAAAGGCTCAATTGCCAGCCGAATGGTCGCGGTTTAAGAGCGTCGATGGCGAATTCATCACTCTGATGCGGCGGATATCCAACCGACCATATGCTATGGAAGCTTTGAACATCGAAAATCTGCAGCGCACGCTTGAGAGGCTGTCGAATCTGATGACTGTAATTCAAAAAGCCCTAGGTGCATACCTGGAAAAGCAGAGAAACGACTTGTCTCGATTCTACTTCCTAGGAGATGATGATTTGCTTGAAATAATCGGAAATGCTTCTGAGCCGGGCAAGGTGTTGCCACATCTAGGGAAAATGTTTGCGAGCATTGCAACGTGTAACTCTGTTCCATGTGAAGAAGAGGGTGTGCTTACGAAATTTGATGCCATGATATCGAAGGATGGCGAAAAAGTTACTTTCGATAAACCCATCACAGTGACCAACAAAATGAATGTTAAAGATTGGCTAAAAGAGCTCGAAATCAGGATGCACACAACCCTCGCGAAACTCCTAGAAGAGGCTGTCACTGCGGTGCAATCGTCGGAGGCATCTACTGCTAGTCGTGAGGGTAAAACCGAATTCGTAAACTGGGCCAGCAAATTTCCAGCGCAGGTGATGATCCTGGCTAGCTTGGTTGATTGGAGTATGGCAATGGATGCTTCTCTTCGTAAAGAAGACAGCAAGCAAGAGTTGGAGTATGTTCTTGGTGCGATCAATGGGAAGCTTGAGATAATGGCCGAAACAGTGCTACTTGATTTGCCGTCAGAGTCAAGAAAGAAATTCGAGCAATTGATTACAGAACTCGTACACCAACGTGATGTCACGCGATCAATGATTGATGGTGGGGTGTCGGACGTGAACGACTTTCGTTGGTTATACCACCTTAGATATGACTTCAACCCTCATGCTGAAAATCTCATGGAAAAGCTACGCATCAGCCTGTCCAATGCTTCCTTTTACTATGGATTTGAGTATCTTGGAATCGGAGAAAGGCTAGTTCAAACCCCTTTGACAGATCGATGTTATCTAACGCTAACGCAGGCACTGCATTTCCGCATGGGTGAATATCCGATCATGAATTCTTTCATATCTCCTTTTTTGAATACAAAGTTCCGCTAACAAATCAATCTTTTTTTTAGGCGGCAATCCATTTGGTCCGGCAGGCACAGGAAAAACTGAGAGTGTGAAAGCGCTAGGTGCCCAGCTCGGTCGATTTGTAGTTGTCATGAATTGTGAGTCACACAACTTGACCACTCCCCTCGTTGCCAGCTGTTTCACTCATATTTTGTCTTGACGCATAAAACTTAGGTGATGAAACCTTTGATTTTGGGGCAATGGGTAGGNCGCTAACACCATCACGAAGCGGGCGACGTGGTCAAAGCCCAAAGGGTGGGAGTTCAAAGACCATAGAGAGTACTACGTTTTACGACTTCAAACATTTTGGAGAGCTCGGATGGCAAAGAGAAGAATTCGTTTGTTCACAAAGGCAAAGTTACTACTCGAAAATGCGCACAGTCAAGGTCTTGAGACTACAACGCAAAGCATTTCATCACTCTGTAATTATGCGTTGTATCTTCATTTAGTTCTGCATGATTATGATCGGGCACGAGGCGTCTACACCAAGATGATAGACTTCATGAACGATAGAGGTGTTGATAATTGTTTTGTTCTTTTTAGCTGTGCAATTTTTGGAGCGGTGACAAACGAAGAGGACTGGGATGAAATCAAGGATTACGCGAGAAGAGCCAAGATGGCCGATAAAATGCTGCAAAGAAGGCGGGTCAATCCTGATGACGCGAGAGAGCAAGCCAAGAGCGCATATCATGTAGCAACAGCTGCATTCTACCTGCAATCTATTTGCAATGATCATGCCGAGAGTTTTCACAACTATGCCCTCTGTCAGATGCTTGTAACGAGTGACCTCGAGAGCGCAAGGAAATCGTTCATCCAAGCGATGATTTTGGCGCCACACGACAAGCGTATCATCTCGAATTTCAACACCCTTCTGCAAGATTGTGATTTTATGGGCAACAGGTCTAGAAATGCGTGTGAAGAGTATCTTCAGTCCATACATAAGAATTAGTTATTACGATTTAGTTCGTTAATCATGAAATAAAGAGCCGGTTGAAAAAATCATCGAAGGCGTTGGCGTCATTTCCGGCCGAGCCAGGTTGGCGCATGGGGGTGCTTTGATGAGTTCAATCGACTCGAAGAGCGCATCCTTAGTGCAGTCAGCCAGCAAATCCTAACGATTCAGCAAGGTTTGATCGAACGTCAAAAGCACATCGAGATTCTAGGGAAGTCGATTCGTTTATCTGAAAATGTGGGAATTTTTGTGACAATGAATCCTGGCTATGCTGGACGAAGCAATCTTCCCGACAACTTAAAGACTCTGTTCAGGTCTGTTGCCATGGTTGTGCCTGACCGAAAGTTGATCACACAGGTAATGCTGTACAGCCAAGGCATTGTCAGCGCGGAGAAGTTGGCAGGGAGAGTTGTGGATATTTTCATCATGAGCCAGAAACGAATGTCGAAGCAAAGCCATTACGACTTCGGGCTCCGAGCATTGAAAACGCTTCTCGTTTCTGCTGGAGGACTGAAGCGAAAAGCAATTCAGGACAACGAGAAAATTGAAGGCGAAGAATTGACGAATTTGGAACGAAGAGTTCTAATCCAAGGTGCATGCAACAATATCTTGCCAAAACTTGTCGCTGCAGATATCGATGTATTCTCATCCATTTTGGAGGAAGTTTTTCCGGGTTCGGAGGTCAGCAAAATGGAAGATAAAAATCTGAAGGATGTACTCGAAAAAATATGCAAGACCCACAACTACACTCCTCACCCTAACTGGGTCCAAAAGATTCTCCAACTGAAAATGGTTCTTGAAATGCGTCATGGGGTAATGATTGTTGGGCCTAGTGGCGTCGGGAAGACATCGGCCCTCCGAACGCTCAATGCTATATATGAAATGTATGATGGGACGAAAAATGAAGTCTTTACTATTGACCCCAAATCTATTTCTAAAGAAGCGTTATTTGGAGTGCTTGATGGGACGACGTTAGAGTGGAAAGACGGAATTTTCACGTGCTTGCTTCGGACAATTATTGCCAACCAACGTGGTGAAGCAAGTCGAAGGCATTGGATTGTTTTTGATGGTGATGTTGATCCTGAATGGGCAGAGAACTTGAATAGGTGAGCCAGTCCGAAACATGCAGCTTCTGATGTTGGATGATACTTTGTCTCACACGCACATCATTTTTTTACAGTGTGCTTGACGACAACAAGCTGCTTACACTACCCAGTGGGGAGCGTCTAAGCATCCCAGACAATGTTCGCATAATTCTCGAAGTTGACAGCCTTGCACAGGCAACGCCAGCAACTGTCAGTCGTTGCGGTATGATTTGGTTTAGCTCGGATACTATTTCATCGGAGATGTGCCTTGAGCACCTCATGGGAGAACTCCGAACAGAGAATATAGCCGAGGATAGTAGCCTCTCAGGTGACATCATCACTTCTAGTCAAATTTCTTTCCTTGATGCAATCCAAGGGCTTGTCATTTCCCAAGATTCAAGGTCGACGACATCTCTGGTTGCAGACGCACTTGAATTTTCCTTGTCTAAGTCCCATATCATGGAGATTTCGAGAGAAGGACTACTGAAGAGTTTGAAATCACTTCTTGTAAAAGGCATTAGGCTCGCAATCGAGTACGACGAAAATCACCCCGATTTTCCTATGACAGGACAGCACATGGATAACTTTGCTAAGCGTTGGCTCTTACATTCTTTACTTTGGTCAATGGCAGGTTCCGCGTCATGGGAGGTTCGTAATGAACTTGCTGAATTGCTTCTGCGTTCAAGTGGCATGATGTTACCCTCTGATGATGACAGTGGATCCCTTGCTGATTATCGAGTGAGAGTAGAAAACGGGGAATTGGAGCTGTGGAGCGATAGCGTGCCCAGGGTAGAAATCGAAAGCCACAAGGTGACTGCAACTGATATTGTTGTAACTACCACTGACACAGTCCGCCATTCGGAAGTCCTTGGTGCTTGGCTTGAGAGTAGATCTCCTCTCATCTTATGTGGTCCACCTGGAAGCGGGAAGACAATGACGCTCACTAGCGTCTTACAGTCTGTGCAAGGGGTGGTCCTTGCGAGCCTGAACTTCTCTTCTCGGACAACTCCAGAGATCATAATGAAAACTTTCGCACAGTACTGTACTTATGTAAGAAAAGGGAAAGGCATCGTACTTGAACCGGCGGAAAGCCTTGGGACTAGTAGCTGGCTTGTTGTTTTTTGTGACGAAATCAACCTCCCCGAGGAAGATTCTTATGGAACGCAACGTGTGATCATGTTCATGAGGCAGCTTGTAGAGCAGGGTGAGTGGACATCGTTCTTCCCGTCACGTATATTTGCATTCGTCATACCTCATGCCATGTGGTTGCATTTTCACCATGTTTAATAGGCGGCTTCTGGAGAGAGGATAACGTTTGGGTGAAAACTAGCCGGATCCAATTCGTTGGTGCCTGCAACCCACCCACGGATGCCGGGCGAGTGAAGATGTCTTCAAGGTTCCTTCGTCATGCATCATTGCTTCTTGTTGATTTCCCCGATGTGGGTTCCTTGACCCAAAGTGAGTCATTAGTTGTATGATCTGGCACCTTTTTCGATAGAAAGATCCTCATGAATCGCTCCTACCTCAAATATGACCTCCCACGACGACTTTAGTTTATCGCACCTTCAATGGTGGCATAATGAAGTTGTTTCCTCATTTGAAGGGTGAAACAGACGTCATTACGGAGGCCATGATAGAGCTCTTCACAGCATGCCAGAAAAAGTTTACTCCTGAAATTCAGCCGCAATACTTTTATTCCCCGCGTGAACTGAGCCGATGGGTTCGTGGAATATATGAGGCAGTTGTGCATATGGACCAAGGGCTCACCCGCGAAGAACTTGTTCGAATCTGGGCGCATGAAGCCCTCCGTTTGTTTTCTGACCGTCTTGTGGGAGACGATGAAGTTGAGTGGTGCTCGAATAAAATTGACGACGTCGCGAAGCAGATGTTTCATGCAATCGACCACGACAGCGTTCTCGAGCGTCCTCTATTCTACAGCTCGTGGTTGACCAAAGATACAAGACGTGTGAATCGAGATGATCTGAAAACTTTCCTCAGTGCTAGGCTAAAGGTCTTTTACGAGGAAGAGCTCGACGTCCCATTAGTTGTATTCGATCAGGTCTTGGACCATGTACTGCGAATCGATCGCGTTCTAAGGCAACCCATGGGACATCTCTTGCTTGTTGGAGATTCAGGTGCTGGTAAAACTGTCCTGTCAAAGTTTGTCTCTTGGATGAACGGGCTGCAAATCTTTCAGATCAAGGCTCACTCACGGTATGGAATTGATGACTTTAACCAGGATTTGCGTGGGGTGATGCGACGTGTTGGCGTCGACGGGGAAAGGATATGCTTCATTTTTGATGAAGGTAACGTTTTGGGCAGCGGATTTTTGGAGGCGATGAATGCCTTGTTAGCATCTGGTGAAGTCCCTGGCCTATTTGATGGCGATGACTACACTGCGCTGATGGGGGCCTGCAGAGAAAGTGCTGCTCGTGACGGGGTGATCATTGACAGCGAGGAGGAATTATGGCGTCGCTTTACAGGAATCGTCCAACGCAATCTTCATGTTGTGTTCACTATGAATCCCAGTGGAGGGGATTGGAAGAATCGATCAACCACAAGTCCAGCTCTCTTCAATCGGTGTGTTGTAGATTGGTTTGGCTCGTGGAGCGCAAGGGCTATGGCTGAGGTTGGGAAGGAATTCACAATGAGATTGGACATGGGGGATGCCGAAAGTGTTGGAGGCACTTGGGGCATCGGGGCGGGAGAAGATCTTATGGTGCGTGTTGAAGAGGCATTTGGAGGACTCGCCAAGGGAGGGTTCCATCAAGCTGTTGTTGCAGCACTTGTTCAGTTGCATACCATTACAAAGAGTGTTTCAGATGACGCAGCGGCATTAGGTTCATCAAGCACGGGTCGCACGTTTTTGTCTCCCAGAGACTATCTTGCATTGATTCACAACTTTGTGACATGTGTGAATACCCAACGAGAAAAAATTGAAGATGAACAACTGCATGTGAATGCCGGCCTTTCAAAGCTTCAGCAGACTCAAGAAAATGTCGCAGAGCTGAAAACAGGATTGGCGGCCAAGACAGTAGAGCTCCGAGAGAAGGAGACACTTGCTAACAGCAAATTACAGCAGGTAAGCCCCCCCCCCCCCCCCCCCCCCCCCCCCCCTCCAAATTAACATTTTTTCCTTGCCTCCCTAACTAACCCCTTGTCCTACCGCTCACTTTTTCGTTTGTTCGTTTGTCCGTTTCTTCATTTCTTCGTTTCTCCATATTTTCGCTTCTCTGTTTGTTCAGATGGTCGCTGACCAAAATGAAGCTCAAAAGAGGAAAGACGAAGCTGAAAAGATGAGTGTTGCCGTTGAACTTCAACAAGTTGCCATTGCAGAAAGGAAGCAAAAAGCGCAGAGTGATCTGGATGAAGCTGAGCCCGCATTGAATAGTGCAAAGAACAGTGTAAAGGGCATCAAGAAGAAGGACCTGGATGAGATCAGGAATCTAGGACGTCCTCCTGCTAACGTCGTTCTGACCCTCGAATGTGTGGCAATCATGCTTGGCGAGACGAGCATTGATTGGGCTGATGTCAGGAAGCTTCTCGCCAAATCTGATTTCATACCCAGCATTCTGTCATTCGACGGTGAGCGTGTTTTGTGATGTCCCCCCACCCCCCCTATCTAGCACTACCCAACTCACGGCCTCGTTTTTGTAGTCGACAAGCTGACATCTAGGCAAATCAAAATTGTGAAAGACAAATATCTCGATGGAAATCCTGATCTGTCAGTTGAAAAAGTGACGAGGAGCAGCAAAGCTTGTGGTCCACTCTACCAGGTCAGTGTCAGTGGCGAACAAGTCAAACACTGAGGCTGTTAGTGAACGAGAAATGTTTAGTGTGAAATCTTACTCACCTTAAGAATGCAACTTTATCTCGTTCTCCCCTTTTCTATCTTCGAAAAATAGTGGGCAGAGTCTCAGATCAAGTACTCGTCAATCTACAATAGCATTCAGCCATTACGTGAAGGTCAGTGTCAACACTGAGGTGTTACACGTTAAATCTTTTTTCTTACTCACAAAATAAATGCAAATCGTGTTATCCGTCTCCTATCTTAGAGGTTGAACAATTGGAGAAAGAGGCCGCAGTGGCCAATGAGCAAAAGGAAAAGCTCGAGTCTGAAGTTTGTGCGTTGGAGTCGTCAATTGCAAACTATAAAGCAGAGTACGCAACTCTCATCAGAGATGTGGAAGCTCTCAAGAGAGAAATGGAAATTGTAACAACGAAAGTATCACGTGCAGAAAGTCTGATGAAGAGTCTCAGCCAAGAGAGTTCACGCTGGTCCAAGAGCAGTGCAGGCTTCCAAGCCATCCTGAGAAATCTCGTTGGTGATGGATTGCAAATGGCGGCATTCCTCACATACTCAGGGTTCTTCACATTTACTACGAGGCGCTTACTGCTTCAGCAATGGCGCAACACCCTTGACCTTCTTGGCATTGAATTCCGGGAAGACTTGAGTATGTTAGAATCGCTCAGCAAAGCGTCAGATAGGCTGATATGGCAATCGCAGGGCCTTCCATCTGACTCTCTCAGTCTGGAGAATGGAGTCATTTTAGATTGCTGTGTTCGTTTCCCGCTAATTATTGACCCATCGGGGCATGCCATTGATGTGAGAATCGTGTTTGCAATACAATTTGTTTTCTTATTTCCTCGCAATATTCACACAGCAATTAATTTTTCATCTTTGATTTCGCTTACAGTTTGTCATGAACAAGTATCGAGACGAAAAGATTCAAAAGACTTCTTTCCTTGACAAAGCATTCATGAAGACGCTCGCTGGAGCAGTACGATTTGGAACAACTCTCTTGGTGGAAAATGTAGAGAAACTAGATCCTGTGCTAAATCCTATTTTGAACAAAGAAATACAGAGAACAGGTGGCAGATGCTTGGTTAGGATTGGAACGGAAGATGTTGATTACAGTCCCAAGTTCAAAATAATCCTCACCACTAAGAATCCGGCGGTTAAATTGACTCCAGATATTTGCTCTCGTGTAACGCTGGTCAATTTCACGTAAGTTCAGTTGTAGTTTGAGCTTTGAGACTCCAACACAAATCAAGTTTCTCACCAATGTTTGAACGTTAAATACACAGAGTCACTCCTGCCGGCTTGCAGAGTCAAAGTCTAAGCCGAATTTTGGAGTGTGAGAAACCAGAAATCGAGAAGCAAAGAAATGAAATCTTGAAGCTGCAAGGCGAGCAAAATGTCAAATTGAGAGGTCTCGAAGAGCAGATGCTGAGGGAAATCAGTGCTGTGGAGGGTAATATCCTCGATGACGATCGCGTTGTGGAGGGCATGGAGCGTCTGATGAAAGAGGGTGCCCAAGTGGAGGAGCAGATTGCTAACAGCGCAAAGGTCATGTTGGAAGTTCAAGGGGCAATCGTGAGTATACACATCACAGTCTTTCTGTATCATGATGTATCCAAAAATGATTCGCCTTCTGACACGATGTTTGTTTTTAATGCTCACTAGGCTGTATTTGAGCCCTTCTCTCTTGTTTGCAAGCAACTTTTTATTCTGTTCTCCGGCATGAAGGAGATTGATTTCCTGTATGAGTTTACTGCGCAGTCATTTATGAATATGTTGCTGTGTGTTCTCAAAAGCAAAATCGACAAAAATGTCAATGAAGGACAAGAACGCCTAACATTTTTGAAGACACAGCTGTATCATGAAGTTGCCTCAAGAGTTGGCCGGGGGTTGAGGGCCGAGGATAAGATGGTTTTTGCCCTCCTTCTCGCCAAGATCGCTACAGGAAAGAGCACTATCGACGAACATGTTGAGGAATTATCTACTGACGACATAACTTGTATGATTGATGGAGCTTTTGGACGAAACTTTCCCTGGCAAGGAAGAGGATTGAACAACCTAAGGGATGTAACATTCAAAGACATCAACGCAATGGTGCCGTTACTCCTGTGCAGTGCTCCTGGTCATGACGTCAGTGGGAGGGTGGAGGCGATGGCAAAATCTGAATCCAAGGAATTGCTCTCGGTTGCCATGGGTAGCTCCGAGGGATATAAGACAGCTGAAAACTTCATTGCCTCTGCATCGAAAAGGGGAACTTGGGTAATGCTTAAAAATGTCCACCTGTGCACTGAATGGCTTGAAGACACCTTGGTCAAAATTCTTCAATCAATGAACGCGGGAATCCATCGTGATTTCCGCTTGTTCGTCACTAGTGAAATCAACTCCAAGCTTCCGACTTCTCTTCTCCAGATCAGTGATGTGATTGTGGCTGAGTCCCCCACTGGCATTAAGGCATCTATATCTAGATTTTTCTCAAGTATATCAAGTGAGAGATTCCGCAACAATGTTCAAAATCGACTCTATCTGATACTGGGTTGGGTCCATGCCGTCATCCAAGAACGCCTCCGTTTTATGCCTAACGGTTGGGGTGAAAAGTATGAGTTCACTGAAGCTGACGCCACTCATGCCCTTGATGTCATTGATTCATTAGTGGATGATGCATGTGGCAAAAGGCAAAATCTGGATCCAGAAAAGCTTCCTTGGGAGGCGATTCGCGCGACGCTATGCAAGGGTGTATTTGGTGGCAGAATTACCAATGATTCAGACCAAGTCATTCTTGACAATCTCGTGAACAAAACATTCGTTCCAAAAGCATTCAACGTGGACTTCATGCTAGCAGGTGTCGAAGGTGCACCTGTACTACCCGAAGGAAGCTCAAAGGATGAACTGTTTGCATGGATTGATACGCTACCATCTCACAACCCTCCCACGTGGATCGGCCTAGATGAAACGGCGGAAATCGCAAGGGATAAAATGGTGGCCATGTCTGTTGTGCAGAAATATGGAATTGTGAGCAACGCTATATCTGATGAGTGATAAGTGTGGGGATAGTAGATAGTAGACCCATTAGAATTATTAGGACTATTTGAGATTTCTAGATCCAATAACCGTGTGTGTTTGTGTGTGTCTGACCTCCGGTAGAGGTGTCGTACCAGGGTTGGTTTTTAGGAGAGTGAAGGAGGTATGTATGTTGGTCCCCAAATTGGAATGAACCCCATATCGGTATGGGGACT
>JALLOS010000049.1:0-20478 GCA_036939435.1 Stephanodiscus minutulus
ACTTCGCTGAGCAGACGGGAAGCGGTGCTGTCACTGTGGTGTGGTCGTTCCTGACGAGTCAGATTATCTCATTAACTATAAAGCTAAGATACCAGCAGTGCTGCAAGAGTGACAAAAACACGAACATCCAAAAACAAAAAGCATTGAGTTTTATTGGACCGAAACGTTTGGGATCCGGTTCTTGTAGTGCAAACGGCGATGGAGGCTCTCCGCAATTATGATGAAGACGCGTCCCTCGAGTCGATGCTCGAACCCTTCCATCGCGATGGCTTCGTCGTTTTCCATCACGCCATCGATCCGCAGGTCGTGTCGATGCTACGAACGCGGCTGGACGACGGTACAGCCGCGGGTCGCCACCCGACAAGATGCCTCTCTCCAGTGGCGTTTAAGTCAAATGATGGTGTTATCACCAGATTTTGGCTCTTCCCAAACTAGATGATACTAATTCCTATGTTGACTTGGTGCACCTGAGCCCTTGATATTTCAGCATTGGACATGGCCCCAGTCAGATCAGTATCGATCCCATCGTCGTCTTCTCGTCATTGCATCGTCCTTATATCACTGTCATCGCTAGGTGCCGCATCATCATTCCCATCGGCGTCGAGCGGCATCGTCGACGGACGATCGGCGAGGGGGACGACGCCTCCTCCGATCGCCGCAAACGCCATCATGCCTCCCCGTACATCATCGCGATCAAGCCGCGCCTCGAGGTCGTCGAGGCCATCCGCGAGAACGGACGGAGGCGACGACGACGGCGAGGCGGGCGGCGTCGCGGGTGGTCGTCGGCGAACGGCGATCCGATTCGTCACCAACGCGCGGTGTCCCTTCGCGCAGAAGGCCTGGATCGCGCTCGAGGCGTCGGGGTGCGAATACGAGACGACCGAGGTGTCGCTTTACGGTCCGGGGGGGAAGCCGGGTTGGTTCCTGGACATGAATCCGCGCGGGACCGTCCCCGTTGTCGTGGCCGTCGACGGCGTCGTTTTCGCGGATTCGGAATCGATCCTGGATGCCGTGGGAGACGGCGTGGTCGGGGTCGCTCGGGGGATGCTCCGACGCACGGACGGGCAGAGTCCGGACGGAAGCGCGCTGGCCGATCGGTGGAGGATATTGGTATCCGATCGCCTGATCCCGGTTGGAAAATCTGCCGTGTTGGGAGGACGAGGGGGTTCCGCAACGGCGGAGCTCCGAACCCTGTTGAAGGATTTGAATGCAATGGTGGCAGGTCCCTACCTGGTCGGAGAGGGATTGTCCCTCGCCGATTGCGCGGCATTCCCATTTTTGTGGAGGATCGACCGAGAATTCGGCATCAGCGGAGTCGGCGAGGAGAACCTCCGTTCCTGGTTGGACAGGTGTATGGAGACCGATCCGATAAAGCGAACGATTCCGGTCCGGGGCTGGTGGTGGTGGTGGTGAAAAAGTTATGGGGGTCCGACTCTTCGTCATACGAATGATACGAAAACATTGTTGCGCGTCGGATGAGCCCGAGATTCTTTCCTTAGACGCTCTGATGCATGACTTGGGTCGCTTTGAACTAACCCCGTCGAGATCTATACCGCACTAAAGCTACTCTCTAGCTTTCACTGATTGCAATCCATAAT
Source organism: Stephanodiscus minutulus (assembly GCA_036939435.1). Lineage (NCBI taxonomy): Eukaryota > Bacillariophyta > Thalassiosirophyceae > Thalassiosirales > Thalassiosiraceae > Stephanodiscus > Stephanodiscus minutulus. The sequence goes on from JALLOS010000049.1 coordinate 1,599, forward strand.
TTTTAAGCTGGGCACATTGAAGTAACTCTCCTTGTCTCTTCCCACCTGATATTATCTCTACAGCCCATTGATCGCCTCCACGTGATCCTCCATGGCATCCGTGAACGCCAAATTACGCGCCCTGAAGGGCTGCTCCCTTGACGCCCTCACGAGGAGCATCGCCCTCTCCCAGGCCAGACTGCACTGCCACTTAATACTCGGTGTACATCGTATGCACGCGGGGAGCATGCCAGGATAGACTCGGCACGTCATCTCAAGACGAGTCAAGCTGAGGTGCTAGTTTACGGGGAGGCTGTGATAGAGTGACTTTGACAAGTAAATAATTGTTCTTCAAAAGCACTAACAAAGGCACCTGGACATTATTATCCAGTTTGCGTGGCAATTTGGATGGTTTGGCTCAACTTCGTGCAAGTCTTCCTTGTTAAACAAACAAAAAATTGAAGCATCATCCATCTCGTTCCACCGTTGCTTCCGTGGGGTTGCTTCCGTGGGATGCACCCCATGACAGTTAGGTTATCGGTTTGCTAATGGGCTACATGGCTAACTATTCGGTGAAGGAGATTTGCATCCTGCAAGTGCAGAGCATTCCGATGGATCTCTTAGATCTAATTGTTGGGAGATTTTTTGTCAATCTGATGGAAATGGACTGTGCAAGATTTGATATGTGAAGATGAATCGCATCCATACAGTGGAAAGCATACATACATCTTTTCAACAGAGGATTCCCTCTCAAGATAATGGAGTCTTACCAGGGTTTTCTCCTTTCAGCCTTCAACACTGTTAAGAACTCACCTTTGTTCACAAGCAGACCAGAACCTGTCCTAAGCATGTTGGCAGCTTCGGATATGGTACTGGCTTTCTGATGAGAAGGTCAGTAAGAAGTGATATAGATTCTGTAAGAAAATTATGAGCTAGTTTATGCTGAAAATAGTGATGAGATTGGATGTGCGCTTCACGTGTTTACACGTGCGACCGAAGTGTGCGATACCTATTACTTGATGTACTGGAACATCAAGATTTGTGTGGCTACACGTGTATGAGAGTCTACGTACATACGTAGCCAACATAGATCTCGTAGGAGATCCGCTTCAAGGTATCTACTGCGTACGCGCATCCGAGTTACTTATTACTAAATGCGTTGGATATCCTATCTAGGAATTCGTAGGATATCTACGTAGTACGTGGCGTCAGCGTACTTGGATCTTAGAGCCATCACTCGTTTGTGAGGCTGTTAGATCGGGTGATGATAGATAAGTCTGTCATCGCTTACTCCAGCGTCTGGCCTTAGCGAGACGCGCCATTTAGTCAGGATATTTTCCCCGCCAATATACATGGAGCTGTAGGGTGAAGTCATGCAAAAAAAAACCTTTAGTTTTAGATAACAATTTACCGGCATGATGGGTAGGTACCATTTAAGGTGTAAGAATAGATTTCTTGACTATTATGTTTGCGTAAGTTTGTTGAGAGTAGGAGATAAATTACGCTTTACAAGTTGAATTCACGTTTTTATTTTATTTTATTTTTCTGTTTTGTTCCTAGTTAGATCAGTAATTATTCACTAAATGGTGTTACTCTCCGGATATTGATTCTTTCCGATTTGGTTCCGCATTGAATCCTGATAGTTCCATTCGTATGAACTGTCGTTATAGTCCATGGTTCTTTTCTCCAGATGGACTCTGCTTTGCGGAGTATACCGTCCTTACGGATTAGTACTTTGTCACCAACTTTGTAATCGTAGTCAACACGTTTTTTCTTTTATTTTATTTTATTTTATTTTATTCCTAATTAGATCAGTAGTTCTTCACTAAATGGTGTTACTCTCCGGATGTTAATTCTTTCCGATTTGGTTCCGCATTGAATCCTGATAGTTCGAATCACAGTAGCTGCGGCAAAAAGTTATCGAAAGAATAGATACCATACCTCCACTTCCCCCAGTAGGAGAGGCCGTGCCAACGAAAGAACAAACGGCCAGTGTCGTTCAATAAAATAACAACCAACGCGATTTTTATTTTAATCTTCTTCTTCTGCTCAATACATCCCCGTCGACCCCACGCGCCACGGAGGCCAGTAAACGAACACCGCCCTCCCGATGACGTTCTCCGTCGGCAAGTATCCCCAAATGTGACCGTCGAGGCTGTGATTGCGATTGTCCCCCAGTACGAGGACGTCGCCCTTCGGTACGATGACGGGACCGAATTCGTACTCGGCGTCCTCGGCCGTGTACGGCTCGTCCTGCGCTTCGCCGTTCACGAAGAGCTTGCCGCCCATTATCTCGACCTTGTCTCCCTGATGAATGAATAATAATTGGGGGAGAGAGGGAGGGCATGGAGGGAGAAATGGGGGGAGAAAGTGTCGTTAGAAAAAAAAAATGCACGACGTGATATAATGCACAAACGAATGACGCGAGGGTTTCATCCTCCGGGGGCGCGGATGCATACACCGCGTGGCACACGAAAAAATCAGTCCCGGGGTTTTTTGCCCAACGCCGCGCCAGCCATCAACCACCACCAACTAACCCCCCTCCCTCACCTCGATCGCCACTATCCTCTTGATCAACGCCTCCTTCGCCTTCGACGATCCACCCCCCACGATATCGCGGAACCTCGAGGGAGGATTGAATACCACCACCTCCCTCCTGCTGAACGGACGGATCCTCTTGGTGACCTTCTCCACCGCGAGTTGATCCCCCACCTCGAAGGTCGGGTACATGGACAAACTCGGTATGTACCGCGGTTCGACGATGAGCAACCGCAGCAGGAGGGCGACGCCGAGGCTGACGGTGTACGTCCGCACGTCCTCCTGACCTTCGGTGCTCGTGAACCACTCGCGGACCTGTTCGGGGAAGCTCAGGTCCTCCCATCGCCTATCGTCGTCGTCATCGTCATCGTCCCACTGGTTGAGACCACCGGGATTGGGATCGACGAAGTCGCCTCCGGACGAATCGCCGTTCTTGGCTTTCGTCCGCGACGACGACGACGACGACGACGACGACGGACGTCCTCCTCCTCCTCCGATCCCGAGGATGCCTCCTCCACCACCAGCGCCGCCGACGATGCCACCGCTCCTATTACCCCCTACACGCAAGCCCGACGGCCGTCGCGGCGCACAGAAGGCCATAGCGCCTCCCCCGGGGGGAGAAGGACATAGTAGTGCGGCGAACGCGAGCGTTGCGGCCCACTTCAGGAAGTTCGCCTGCGTCGGCGACATGACAAAACTGGGTGGGATCGAGAGTTGTTTGGTTCCTCCTCCACGACGAGCCAAGAAATCGATAATGCCGTAGATCACTACTGATCGAGCTTGATTGTCGTGGGTATCACCGGTGCGTCAGAACAGCGAGAAGGCAGGGAGAGACGGCTCTCACTATGCAACATAATAATATCAAACTCTACTCTACAATATCGTATGATGTACACTCTACCATAATATTTCTTACGTGATTGAATAAAATAATAGTACGATATGTAGAAAATATTGATGGATTTGTTGATGAGGGGAAAAAAAGTGTGCAGATGCTTTGGCGCCATATTGAATTATGTGACAGTGGGGTCCATCATAAATGAATACATACGTGTTCCTTCAACAAACAACACATGTGTTGCATTACTCTATGATACCATAATTTAACGAATTCCCACGTTACATGGACACTTGCAGTTGAAGCCCGAAGATTTGCCTCTTGCCCGATCCGACCGACGGACCCCAAAGTACGACGTCCGCTCACAAAACACAACCTCTCTTCTCTTAAAAACACAATGATGAAGCTTGCCGTCCTCGCATCCACCATCGCCGCCGCGGCCGCTTTCGCCCCCGCCCAGCAGACCGGCCGGGTCGCCACCGCCGTGTGCGAGACGAAGGCCGACCTCGAGGTCCTCGCCAAGAAACTCAATCCCATCGTGGGCTTTTACGATCCGCTCAACCTCGCCGAGGCCGAGTTCTGGGGTCAATCGAACGAGGCCACCATCGGTTTCCTCCGCCACGCCGAGATCAAGCACGGACGCGTTGCTGTGAGTTTCACGCGTTATTTGCGGGCGGGCTTATTCTTCTTAAGAAGCTTCGACCGTTCCTTTCTTCTCGTTGCGCCTAGATATTATCGATTTCTCATGTTAAGATACTTACACGTTAACTCTTATTCGCTCGCGTCGCAGATGTTCGCATTCGTGGGATACATCGTCCACGCCAACGGGATCAAGTTCCCATGGGCCATGCAAATGGACGGCACTCCCTTCCCCGACGCCAACGGCAACCCCCCCGCCCTGTGGGATGCCGTGAGCGACGATGCCAAGTGGCAGATCTTCTCCCTCATCGCCTTCCTCGAATTCTGGTCCGAGCTGTCGACCCCCAATCACGTGCACTACATGCGGGGTGGCAAGCCGGGATCGTACCCCGACTTCACGTCCGGACCCGACGGCATCCCCCATCCCGTCCCGTTCAACTTATACGACCCCTTCCGTTTCTCCAAGAACATGAGCGCCGAGAAGAAGGAGAGCCGCCTGCGCGCGGAGATCAACAACGGCAGGGCGGCCCAGCTCGGGATCTTCGGCTTCCTGAGCGCCCAGTGCGCGGAGGGATCCGTCCCGCTGCTCACGGGGGTCGTACCCCACTACGACGGCGAGCCGATGGCGCCGTTCGTTACCAACTACTTGGGCGAGGCCTTCGGTCTCTAAGAGGGGGGAAGAGTCCTACCATATGCCGGGTTTCTTTTTCGAGGGGTACGAATAATAGACATATCCCTCGAAATTCCCGATGAGAGATTAATACGGGCGACATTGTCCAAACCGACCCAACCCGGGATGCGTTCCACGGGCGGTCGCTTGGCTTGGGAGTCCGAGACATCCCTGCCCACTTGTTGCTTTACTTTGCAACTTATGGTGACCCATCCATCCTACTGCTTTTAGCGCTTTTATTTCATGGGCGCTGAAACCTGGATGAATCATTTTCTGTACAATACACACAAACAAAAAATAACAAATAAACCAAAGATTGTTCCAGAAAGTTGTCCGCAACCAAGCGCCTGAATCGAAATGTGTGCACGATTGAACTTTTGGTTTAAGTGACAGATGTAGGTATTGTTGCACTCTGTTGTTCATCATGAAGTGGATAAGAAGTACGATAGTATGCTCTACCAAACGTTTTGCTGAAGAATTCTCGAAGTAGGTTTCCGACAATTATCATACACCTCACTCTTTGCGAAGACAGCAAAACGGCTGTTTGAATAGTTCGATTGTGCCTCCCCCCTGTGCATGTCTGTATTTCACAGCTTTCGAATGCACTCTACTTCTTATCGGAGCTTTTCACTTCCTTTACTCGCAAATTGCTTGTCGACGCCTGTGTTATCTTGTTGATTCACGGAGCACAAAACCCATAAAAGAGTATTATGTTTTCTCTTTTTATTTACTTATTAATGATTTCCCTTCCGATCGCTTACAACAGACCAGGTACACGGAGACACCACGTCGGGGCCGATACACGGAGACACCACGGCCCCAATCCCCCATTACACCGCACGACGATACACACCAATCATCATTACGGTTTGACAACAATCCCTCCCCTATTGCACTTGTCATTTATTTGGCCACCACGGACCCCGGCACGTAGGACGCGCAATACTTCTCGATCGCCTCGGCCCCCGCCCTGTGACAGTAGTCGCCGAACGCCTCGTACTCCGTCCTTCCCTGCACGAACATGGCCAGGATCGGCTCCATCGTCTTCTCGAGATCGTCCGTGTCCATCTTCGCCATGTAGGGGTACGCCGTCCTGGTCAAGACCGGACTCCCCCCGAGCCAGACCTGATAGCTTCTCGGACCGTCCCCCACGAACGCGAGCTCGGCCATGTAAGGCCGGGCGCACCCGTTGGGACAGCCCGTCATCCTCATGACTATCTCCTCCCCCGGCAGGTTCATCTTGTCGAGCAGTGCCCTGACCCGTACGACGTAGCTCGGCATGATCCGTTCGGCCTCCGTCTGCGCCAGGCCGCACAGCGGCAGGGCCGGACACGCCATCGCCAAGCGCGCGATGGGATCCACCTCCTCGAGGGGGGCGATGCCGTGCTCTCGAAGCGTCGCCTCGATCCCGTCCTTGTCCTTGGGATCGATGTCTCGGAAGATGATGGACTGGGTCGGGCTGAGTATGGAATGGACGTTGTACTTGTCCACGAGGGCGCGGAGCGCCGACTTGAGGCGGAACGACCCCTCGTCCTTGACGCGGCCGTTGTCGACGTGCTGCCCGTAGAACAATTTGCCATCCCCCTGGTCCCACCATCCCATCCAATCGTTGTACTTCCACTCGGCCATGGGACGCCACGGCGCGATCTCGCTCCCAGCGTAGCTCTCGACGAGTCGCTTGAACTTGTCGATCCCGAGGGTGTGCACGAGGTACTTCATGCGGGCGTTCGCCCGGACGTCCCGATTGCCGTGATCGCGCTGCGCGGCGACGATGGCCTTCAGCACCTCGACGATGTCGTCCTTGGGGACGTACCCCATGTGATCGGCCGCGCGGGCGAAGGTGTCCTCCTTGTTGTGGGTCCGTCCCATGCCGCCCCCGACCATGACGTTGAACCCCTGCAGCTCGCCGGTGATTCCGTCGCACACCACGACGCACCCGATGTCGTTCGTGTATATGTCGAGGGAGTTGTCCCCCGGCACGGTGACGCCGATCTTGAACTTGCGGGGGAGGTACTGCGTGCCGTAGATGGGTTCGACGGCGTCGGGGATGATGATCCCCCGTCCGTTGTCGTGCAGCATCTTCGCGTCGACGTCGAAACTCTCCACCTCCCTCGCCCACGTCTCGACCGATGCCGCCTTCTCCCCGTCGAGCCATATCTCGGAGAACGCCGGGGTCATGGGACGGAAGAGATGGGCGAAGATCTTGGAGTACTCCCGCGCGTAATTGTATTCGGGAGACGCGAAGGGGGCGGGAGTCGTCATGACGTTTCGCGACACGTCCCCGCACGCGCCCACGGTCGACGAACCGATGTTCATTATCGATGATATGACCGTCTTGAGATCGCCCTTGAGGATGCCGTGCATCTGGAAGCACTGCCTCGTCGTCATGCGGAGGTCGCCCTGACCGTGGTTCGTGCTAAGGTCGTCGAGGAGGCGGTACAATTCCGGAGGGAGCTCTCCCGCGGGCTGCTTGAGGCGTAGCATGAACTGGTAATCCTTCGGACCCTTCGTCTCGCGGTTGTTCTGCTGGTACGATCCGTGGTACTTGAGGATCTGGTACGCGTCCTTGGAGATGCCGATCTCTTCGGTCGCGAGCTGCTCGTTGAGAGGATCGCGGAGGTATCGGGAATCTATCTTCAGCTTCTCGATCTTCGGCAGAGACTTCTTGGGGGCAGCCTCCATCTGCACGTGCAGGCGGGTGCTGCTACTACCATGGCGGCCGACGGAGGGGGGGGGGGCGAAGGCGAGGGCCGCGGGAGCGGCGGCGGATGCGGCGAGGGCGAGGGCGACGCAGGCGGTGGCGGTTGATAACTTCATCTTTTTATTCTTTTTATTATTTTGATGTGAATCACTTTTTGGATGATCGTTGGGTACGCTTGTTTCGTCCGACGATGGCTAGCTGCTGGCGGGGCGGGGGGGTTTCGGGGGACGCGATTGATGGGACGATGGGGAAGATCTGATTCACAGGTACGGAAGAAAGGAATGGCGGGCGGCAGTGAATAATTGTTGCGTTTGCTGCACCCCCACAATTTGATGTTGTGATGGAATGATGTGGCTTGTGGCCATTGGTGGATGTGTCGTATTGAACCAATTATACTGACTCCTCCGTTTCCCAATATGGGTGGGCATCTCACATTCCTTTCCGGGTGTTTTCGGTGGCTCCGCAGGTATGTATGGACATAGGAAGGAAGCTCCGGACAGATGGTGCGTCCGTCCGCCGTTCCCCTTCGCTTGTTTTTCCGCGAGTTTCCCCGCTTAAAAAGTCACAACCCGCATCGATCAGCCATCATCAGCCACAGCGCCAGCCAACGATTCGCTCGATAGAGTCATACTCACACATCGTCGCGAGGGAAGGGCCACCTCTCGTCATTTCATCACATATACACACCTCCCAGAAAGTCCATGGCGCCGTCGTCGAGGAGCGGTAGGCCCGCATCCGTCAGGGGAGGAGGAGGGCGCGGAGGAGGAGGAAGAGGAGGAGGAGGAGGAGGAAGGGGGCGAGGCGTCGACGTTGGCGACGGTTCGACGAGGAAGAGACGCAGCAAGCTCGTCGTCGATCTCTCGTCGTCCGGGGGGGGGGGCGGCGGCGGAAAACGACGGTACGGTGACGACGACGACGACGACGGCGGCATTGGCGCGGCGCCGACCCTCCTCGACGACGAGGACGTCATGTCCGACGACGACGACGACTTCAATGCGGGTTCCGAAGACGATGACGAGGAGGAGGAGGAGACGGCGGACGCCAAGCGATTGAGACTCGCGCGAGAGTATCTCGATGGGATGGAGGCGAATCGTGGATCTTCGTCTTCGTCGTCGTCCGAGGGGGAGGAGGACGGCGACGACGGCGAAGACGGTGAACGATCCGACGGCGAAGAAGATGACGGCGGTGCCGCGGCGGAGGACGGGATCGGCAGGCGCGTGGCCGAGGAACGACTGCGGAGGTCGGGGTTGCTCGAGCTCCGCGTCGCCGACTCCGTCGCGAGGGGGATACGCGCCTCGAGGCTGAAAGTCGCCGCATACGCCGCCGACGCCGCCGTCGGGGAGGAGGAGGACGGGGCGGCGGCGGCGGCGGCGGCGGCGGCGGCGGCCTCCCCGCCGGGGGGGGGGGTCGACGGCGGCGATGCCGAGCGCTCGGCCCGCTCGTGGCTCGGCGCGGGCGTCGTGTCGTACCGGCGCGGCGGTCACGACCTCCCCCCCACGTGCGTGGCGCTGTCGAGGGACGGCCGTCGCGCGTTCAGCGGTTCCAAGGACGGGTCGCTCGTGATGTGGGACGTGGAGGCGGCGGCGGCGGCGCCGGGGGGGGGGGGGGCGCGGGCGGGGGGGGGGGGGGGCGCGAGCGGTGGTGGGGCGTCGTCGACGACGCTGCTGCGCGCGATCGGGCGCGGGGACGGCGGGAAAGGCGGGAATCGGAGGGAGATACTCGCGGTGGCGGCGAGCGACGACGGACGGTACCTCGCCGTGGGAGGCCGAGACGATAAGGTCAGGATATTCGACGCGAGGACGACGACGATGAAGAAATCGTCGTCGTCGTCTTCCCGCTCCCCGGTGGCGACGTTTGAGGGGCACAAGAAGGCCGTCACCGCCCTCGCCTACCGTCCGCGCACTCTCGACCTGTACTCCGGAAGCGACGATCGATGCGTGCGACGGTACGACTTGAATTCCATGACGTACGTCGAAACCCTGTACGGGCATCAATCCCCCATAAGCGACGTGAGCACGTCGAACAAGAATCGTCCGGTAACGGTGAGTCGGGGGGACAGGACCGTTCGTGTTTGGAAGGTCGAGGAGGACAGTCACCTCGTGTATCGTCCGGGGGGGGACGTGGGCGGCGCCGAGTGCGTGGCGGCGATCAGGGACGGGTGGTTCGTCACCGGGCACGACGACGGACGGTTGGCGCTGTGGAAGGAGGAGAAGAAGAGGCCGGTGGCGACGATCGCGGAGGCCCACGGCCGCGGGGGCGGCGTGCCGCGCGGCATCGCGTGCTGCGACGCGCTGGGGCTGAGCGACGTCCTGGTCACCGGTTCCAACGATGGATATTTGAGATTCTGGAGGGTGAGTAGTGTGCCGCGGTTGTAGTATATATTATGGTAGCTTCGCCTTTACTACTTCGATTGTTTTTTTTTGTTTTAGGCGATTCGTTGACATTATCATCATCTTGCGTTCCCCACCTTTCTATCCGAAAATATATTTATACATATCGACAGATACGCACCGGAGAGAAGGACAATGGGATCGAACCCCTGGATGCGATCCCCATTCACGGCTACATCAACGGCATCGCCATGGGTCCGGGTGGGAGATTTTGCGTCGCGGCCGTAGGGCAGGAGCCGCGAATGGGACGCTGGGACAGGGTCCCGCGCGCGAAGAATCGATTCGCGATTATTAGGCTGCATGATGATGTCGACGAGTCCAAGAAGTGAGATGATGATGGACATTTCTATCTACGCTGTTCTACCATGCTACTTCGGTGCATCCATATCGAGTAATGGCTTTTGCGATATTGAGACAGACGGGGTTGATAAAAATCTCATGGTAGTTAAAGTACTTAAGACGCAGCATAATGACCCAATTCCGTGCGCGCGGCTCGTTCTTAAGAGCAAACGCTCCATCGCCCATACTACTCCTCCGAGTCCTACATACCACTGCCAAGTTTCAATGTCTTTGAATGGTTGAAGTACTTGGCATATAGAAAGGCGCAAAACAATTAGACCTCTCTGTGCGCATGGCGTGTTTATCTTGCGCAAACATTCCATCGTATTTCTCTTGGCGAAATGCCGTTCTGCTCGTAAACGGGGAATGCGAATGCAATTTTTGAGTAGTTACGTGCACACCCGAACCGCATCCTCACATGAAGTCCTCGAACTCGTCGAACGCGGCGTATTTCGGCACGTTCTTCTTCAGCAGCCGCCACGCCGAGTCGTCGTACACACTGCCAGCGTACGGCGCACTCGACAATTCCTGTGTATTCCCGCAATCCTTGTACTTGTCGTCGACGGTCTTGCGAACGCACGACTTCCATCGAAATTCCTTCGATGAGAGGTACTTGTAGTGGTGTATGACTGCGACGTCCACGGGCCGATCGTAGTTGATGGACCCTATAGAATCCTGGGGAAATGTCGATCGAGGGGGGGGTGGGGGGGGGGGGGGTTCGGGGCGAAGAGGTGCGGATGCACGATATTACATCAGTTTAACACGAAAATTAATAGCAGGCAAGAATGAACTTTTACGCCGATCGCCCCGACGATTGGTCAAAGATGCAAACACGCGTACTCACAAAGTTGCCCTTCCCATTCGTATCGATCCACGCTTTGTCGCTTCCGGCCGTGTTCTTGTTCGTGTTCATGCTGTGCGGGCTCTAAATACGGTGGAACAAAAATTAACAAGCATCGTGGGGGTTAGGAATGCCGATTTTTTTTCCCTCGTCAATCCCGATCATTTCCGAATCCTTTCTCACGTGCGCCTCTCCTCACCTTCGGGTAACCACCGTAATCCGAAAGCTTCAATATCGTCTTGACGTTGTGCCACTCGCTCGGATGCCTATCGTGCTCCATGTCGCCATCCCGCAGCGTGAATCTCTTCGTCACCGGCAACGTCGAGTACATGTCCCTCGAATTCGTACCGAAGATGTACCAGCTGATCTGGAGAGCCCCCCCCCGGAGGTGATCGCGGAGGAAGTCGTCCACCGTGTCGTGCTTCTTCAATACGAGATATTCGTCAACGTCGAAGAACGCCATGTGAGCGTGGTAATCTTTGAACTCCGCGGCGCACATGTGATACGAGTACATCTGACGATGCGTGCCCGGTTTTGGAATGACCCGTACGGAGTACCCCGAATTCCGCCGACGATCCTGCCAATTTTGGAGCTCGTGATCCCGAGAGTTGTCGACCAGGTATATCGTGTGAAATCCTAGACCGAAGTAGTAATCCACCCACTCGTCGAGGTATGCCTCGGCGTCCTTGACGATCCCGCACAGGGCCGTCGACGACGCCGACGACGACGACGCGGGCTGGTCGAGGTCGGCGAGGTTCGGGAACTGCGTGCGGAGCAGCGCGCGGGCCGTCGCGTTGACGGGCGGCGGGGGTATGAACTTATAGACCACGCCCGATGGTCGCTCGTCCGTGTTCTTGTCCTTATCCTTGTCGAGCGGATGCTCCCGCGGTCGCTGCTGTTCCGGCGGCTTCTCCTCCTCCACCCGCGGCTGCCCCCGCCCCCGGAGGAGGCCCGTTCGGTTGTTCTGGCCGGCATCGTCCGTCGGCGATGGCGGCGGTAGGGGTGCGTCGTCCTTGGCAGTGGCAGGGAATGTCGCTCGCCGTCGTCGCGCGGCTTCGCCATCCTCGATAGTCGAATTTCCCATCGTCGACGTCGCATCTTCCGAAAGATTCCTCCGTGCCGCGCCCTCCTCCGCGGGAGGCAACGACGACGGAGCGTCGAAGCTCGGCGCGTCGGCCCCGGAGTAGGAGGCGGCGGCGGTCGCCGCGATGTAAAGGGTGCTCAGGAGGCCCATGGCGGAGAGGACGGCCAGGACGGCCAGGAGGGAGAGCGAGGCCTTCCTCGTGGCGGAGAGATAGCAGCATTTGGCGTTCATCTTGCTTGCGCGATAGAGTATCGTATCTTCTTAGCAACAAGTAAGAAGCAAGAGGCCGCAGAGCTCATAACCCGGGCTTGGCAAGAAATCGCACCCCGAAACTCCGAAACTTGGAGTGTAAAATGAAATATTTATGCATCCCACTCGCCACCACCACACCCAACACCTCGCCCCGCCCGCAGGTCACCTCCGGCCACCTATAGCGCCCACTCTCTACCTAAGCCGGCGCCTTTATCCTCCCTGACCTTCCTTCATCCTCCACCCCCCACGCCCGGTGGCCGCCGCCGCCGCTCGCGCCGCCGACCTTATCCTGCCCTTGACATGATCAAGTTCAGCATTTATTGGTCATTGGTCCTGTTGTGGTCATGATCAAGGATCAGAATATCGCATTTGATCNCCTTCCCCCCCCCCCCCCCGCGGCGGATCGCCGCCGCCGTCGCCGCTCCGGAGTATCCGCAGGCGTCCGAGCGATCCCAGGTCGCCCAGGAGTCCGGGACCGTTCAGGAGCGCCAGCGACTCTTTCGTCTCGGGCCCACCCAAGACCAACATCTTCGGCGATCAAGACCAAGATTGCATGCATCATTGTCACGAAGACGTCTTTGTTGTTTGGATTGCATGACATGCACTTGGGTTAGTCTTGGTCCGGCTTACAGTAGTTGTGGTTGAAGCTCACATCAAAAGACCAGCAAGGTATTATGTGTAGATCAAGAGCAAGTCAATATCAAGAGCAAGTCAATATCAAGAGCAAGTCAATAGCAAGAGCAAGTTAATACATACGAGAGCAAGTCATGACTTGTTATTGGTATTTCCAGCTCCGGCCAAAAAGTCTCATATTTTTCCCCCACCAGAATATTTGCAAGAGTTAACTCTGTTTCACGGACAACTTTATCAATATCAAACCATGAAGATTATCTCCCCTCTCCTTATCCTGTGCATCGCTCTTCATGTGCACGCCATCAATGCCCGCCACGTCAAGTACCAGATTGCCGGAAATGCTGACGCTGCCGCTGTCCCTGCCGCGAAGTCTGAAACAGCCCGCAGGCTCCAAGGTATTCCCAAAGTGGTCGCTATCGATGCCCCAGATCGTTTCGACCTTCGTCACGAGATATCGACCAGCAAACATGACGTCGCAATCGAGCTTCTAGAGGGAGGCGATGTTGCCCCTGCGATCGCCGATGATGCCGTTGACGGTGTTGCCGCTGATCCAAGCCGCATTGGCAATATTAGGGGTGGCGCGATTCCCGCGCCGAAGCAAGATCACGATGGATTGGTTGATGGGAGCTTGTTGGGTTTGAGAGAGATTGGTGAGGATTTTCGCAGACTCAATATCTTTGACGAATCCTCCAAGCTACAGGAGGACAGAATCACCCCCCTGCCCGAACTCTACGCAGTGATTGGGACTTGTGGCGGTGGAAATGTAGGCAACGGGGTTTGTCTTAATGAAGGGGAATGTTGCAGCCAATTTGGCTGGTGTGGCGTTACTGCTGAACATTGTGGTGGTTCAATTTTTGGGACTTGTGGTGGTGGAGATGTAGGCAACGGAGTCTGTTCTATTCAAGGGCAATGCTGCAGCCAACACGGCTGGTGTGACGTTACTCCTGAATTTTGTGACGGCCCAAGAACTTGTGGAAGTGGAAACGTAGGCAATGGGATATGTCCTATTCAAGGGCAGTGCTGCAGCCAATTTGGCTGGTGTGGGGTTGATGCTGAACATTGTGGCGGAGTCAGTGCAACATCGAAGCCCACAACACGAAAGCCAACATCATTGAAGCCCACAAGTAAGCCTGTCTCCCTTCCAACATCGGTAAGCACCCGAATAACCGCCTCTTTCTGACTTGTCGCATTGTGTGATTCATCCTCTAAACATTCATTCCCTCGTTCATTCCGAAAGTTACTGACCAGTCGGCCCTCATCGACGCCTACCACTCTAATTACGCCCAAGCCTACAACACTTAAGCCAGGGAGTGCTCCGGCAACTCCAAAGCCCACTGCCGGAACTTGTGGCGGTGGAAATGTAGGCAACGGGGTCTGTCCTATTCAAGGGCAATGCTGCAGCCAATTCGGCTGGTGTGGTGTTACTGCTGAATTTTGTGACGGCCCAACTGGTGGAACTTGTGGAAGCGGAAACGTGGGAAATGGGATCTGTCCTATTCAAGGGGAATGCTGCAGCCAATTTGGCTGGTGCGGGGTTGCTGCTGAACATTGTGACGGAGTCAATGGAACACCGAAGCCCTTATCGTCGAAGCCCACAACACGTACGCCCACATCGTCGAAGCCCACAAGCAAGCCGGTGTCTCCTCAAACAACGGTGAGCCTCCAATAAAGATCCTTTTACTGTCTTGCTGTATACATATTTCTGGATCATCCTCTGAACATTCACTCCCTCATTAACTCGGATAGCCACCGACCAGGCGGCCTTCATCAACGCCCACAAAACTTCCAACAACTCCCAAGCCCACAACACTTCAGCCGGTTGGTCCTCCAACACCCACAACACGCCCAACAACGCGCAAGCCCACAACACGTAAGCCGTCTACTCGTCGCCCCTCAACACGCAAGCCGACTAGTACCCCCACGGAACCTCCCAGCATTAGTCCCACGGAAACTCCCACGGACGAACCGTCAACAGTCCCATCACAAGCTCCATCCATAACCCCATTGCTGTTTGACGGGATCGAAAATGCGGAGTCTTTAAATGCTGGCAAAATTGATATTATGTGGGACTTTCCCTCGTATGATGGGGAAGTTCCTGACCTAGAAACTGTGAATTATCATGTATTCAGCACTGTTGGGAGCTACAACGTTTCATCTGCTCTGGAAAATTTCACTATCGAAGAGTTAATCTCCCATTTCGACTCCGAGGGTGTCGATAACAACAGCATTCAGCATCACCTAGTGGAAGGCGATGTGTTTCAATCCTCATTGATCACGACCTTTCTTGGCGAACTTCATACCGTGTTTGTTATTGCTGAAGCAGATGGAGTATTTTCTATTAATACTATGGCAACTGAGATTGTTGCATCATCTTCTGATCCAGTTATGAAAGATGGCGTAAATGTTGTTGGAATGTTCATTCCAACCCAGAATCTGACCATAACTATTACGGCAACTGGAGACATGAGTAGTAAACCTACGTTGACACCTACAATCAAACCGACGACACGCAGGCCCTCATCAACACCGACAAAACGTCCAACATCGCGCAAGCCCACATTACTTGATCCGGTTGGTCCTACAACACCCACAGCACGACCAACAACGAACAAGCCCACAACACGTAAGCCGTCTACTCGTCGCCCCTCAACACGCAAGCCGACTACATCCACACCCACATCCAAACCAACGATCCCTCGACCAATGTTCATCTTGGAGTTTGATGGCCTTCTTCGTCCTGAACACCAGAACCTCAAGGCGGGAGATTTCATTAGTGGTGTAACGGCAGATGCACAGGTATTCTTTTTTCACATTAACAATGTCATCTCTTCCTCGGATCAGAGGGTTGTACTAGACGTTGTGGAGGGACGCTTGGAAGATGTTTATGATTCATTGGACTTTGAAGCTTCCGCTGGAATATCCAGGCCTGATAAAGTTGCGTTGACCCCATCTTCGAATCGGAGGCATCGTAATCTGATCTCAAGAATGATTACCCGAAAACTTTTCTTTGGGGCAATTGGTGATTGGTTTAATGGAGCTGTGAATGTGATTGGCGATGCGTTCAATGATGCTGCCGACGCAGTCAAGGGTATTGTGGAATTAATCAAGTCCGGTGAAATAGAGGGGTCTTTAGAGCTTGTGAATATTGATAAATCGTGGGAATGGAGTTTATCACCCGATCCAATTAGTCTCCCGAATAGCACAGAAGTTTCTTTCGCGAAATTGAAAGCTGAAATCAAGGTTCGGGCGGACTTGTTCGTCAAGTTCAAAATCTCTTTCGACGATGTGCAGGTCGAGACAGGATTTAGGGTTGACTACTCTGCAGGTTTCGAATTAACGTTGGGTCTAGAGATCAAGCGCATTTTTGACGAGACAATCTGGGAGGGCAAAGAGATTCGCAAAAATTTCATCATCGGAGTTGTTCCTGTGTGGGTGAGTGCCAAACCCTCAGTGAAGAGACTGATCTCTGTCAGTGTTACTGCGACATTAGGTCTGGCAAGTGTGAAGGGGAGCGTAAAGGGAGGAGGACAGATAAGTGTTGCTGCAAGTGTATCGAATGGTATTTCTACTACCGTCCAGCCACCAGGATTCGAGCAATCTTTTGAACACAAAATGTCAGGCGGAGAATTGAGTACAAGTGCAACCTTTTTCTTGGTGCCAACGTTCAGCGTGGAACTCTATGATGGATTGTTGAAGGGAGATGTTAGTTTTCCATTTGGACCATCGATCGGACTCACTGCTAAGTTAGTGAATATAAATGGAAATTCAAGAATCACATTGGACAGGTTCGATGTTGGCGTCGAAGTGTCTGGGGCTGTTAGCATTGGCACGAGTATTGACGAAAAATTCACGCTTAAAAAGGAACTGTTCAAAAAAGAATGGATGATTATTTCACTTCCCAAAGCTAGCTTCCCCCAAAATGCTCTGCATTATTGCGATGAAGGTCAAGGTGGTGCCAGGACTGCTGGTATTGATAACATTTTAGTGATCCAAGATGATGATAGCAGCCTTATTAAAAATGGCTTCACGGAACACGCAGAATGGTTTTTGAGTGATGACATTGCAAATGAGTGGTCGCTGCTCCCCCAAGAGGAGCCCTTCAAGGCAAGGCTGATGAATAATGGCATTTCATCGTCGTCGAGTACAGTTAGTGGAAAGTTATATGTTGCTATCCGGCCGAAGTTTCCACCACTGCCCTTCCCTGTTGTCTACTCCGTTGAGTTGGAATCGATTTCGAAGGACCCAACTGTGGATTGCATACGGAACGGACCTTGTAGTGAGGGTTTCTTTGACGGAATGGCACAAGAGTTTGGCGCTATATTCAATTCACAAATCTTTCTATCTCAAGCGCCGGACCCTCGAGACCCTCCGTTTCCCTCAAAAGTTTACAAATTCGAAGATTTCATGAAAGCTTTGGAGATATTGAAGGGGAAGGAAAATTTCCGAATGTGGCTCGGCGACGGATGTGGGGTCGATGCAAAGAAGCGAGCACTTGTGAATATTGCCGCTTTCCTGGGACAAGCGATGCGAGAAACAATAATTTATGACGCATGTGATGAAAACAATTGGGATAAATGGCGTGCTAATATTTTCAAAGAACCTTCATCTCCGCCCGAACTTCTCGCGGCCTTTTACCCTATGAGCTCGAGCTGTGGGCAATTAGGCCAGAGCTATGAAGACTATGACTGCCCAGATGCTTGCCCCAAAGATCCCAGCATGGATATTACCGCAACGACAAATGCTGATTGGATTGGCGCGCCACCTCCGCTTTTCTGTGGACCGACGGAAAAATACAACAACCTCGGATATTGGAATCCGATGAAATTTTGTGAAGGACCTGACAAATCTTGCGATGACCAGCCCTTTTACTATCCAGGGCAGACCGCTGGCTATCATTTCTCCACTGATGAGGACCCCAACTACCCCAATGAGTACTACGCTAATCCATTACCTGATGCGGATGGCAACACTCAACCAGCACGCTTTGACAACTTGCCCCGGACAAACGTAGAAGGGTGCTGCTGGTGGGGAAGAGGTGTGATCCAAACAACAGGAAGATGCAATTTCGGAAAGTTGAATAAAAATATTGGTGCTGGTGCTCAAGATGGCCTGTATCCGGACATCAACTTTTGCCAGAATCCACAGGCCCTTTGCGATGGCCCATCGGAATTGAAATGGATTGCCGGTATATTTTTTTGGGTCTCGGAAGTGGAATCCTACAAAGAAACTTTCTTCGACATCATAACTCTCGCCACGTACAAACAGTGGGTTGACAATTACGTCAATCAGGGATGTGCCGACGATCCAGACATGGAAAATTGTGATTTCCTTTTCGAATATGCCAGCGGCATTGTGAACAGGGGCTGCGCAGATCCAGGCGAGACCGGTTGCCCCGGCTGCATTCCAGGTGCGACATGCGATCCGGCTCACAATGTCCCAGAAAGAGTTGAGGCCAGTAAACAAGTTTTACGTGCTTTTTTGTCGCTCCCCTGAGTTGGAGGAAGAAATACACGATACTGGAGGGGGGGGGGGGGGGGGGGGGGGGGGGGGGGGGGGGGGGTAGATCGGGGCAATGGTGTCTGCCTTGATGAAGTAGAGTAATGCACCCAAGTAGCCAATGGGCTGGGTTGTGAAAACTTGTAATAAATGGACATGAACTGATGCATGAAACTTCACATTACACCACCGTTATCTTGACTCCAGTTCCAAAATTTCTTCAGGAGAGCTTTGAAAGCTGGATCCTTATCTGTATCTGCAAGTGCAGTTTTAACACCTTTGCAACTTTATTTTGTTTTTATCTCCTTGTTGGTCAGATGAAAGGTCGATAGCGTCCCCGTCAGCGTCGTACTTTAGAGGTAAATAACACCCTTTAAAATGATCTTTCCAAAAAGTAGCGCAACGTTAGAGTTAGAAATATCAAAGGCTTCAAGCTGGTCCACTTATCATCAAAATCCCCCGAGTATTCACAGAGCTACA
>JALLOS010000050.1:0-19759 GCA_036939435.1 Stephanodiscus minutulus
CGCTCACTTTGGACACGAAGCGCTTCACCTGCCGGGAGTACGCGAACGGCACCGCCGCCGCCGCCGCCGCCGGGGGGGCAGGGGACGAGGAGGAGGAGGAGGAGAAGAAGAAGGACGACGACGACAAGGAGGACGACGAGGTGGACGTCGACGTCGGTTTCATGGTGTACAACTCCGGGAACTACCCCAACATGACGCGTTGGTTCGATAGTCTAGGCGTCGGGGGAGAAGATACCGACATGAGCCTATCCGTGAGTCTCGACTCCGGTTCCAAGGAATGGAGCAGCCGCGACCTCCGCGGCCTGTTCGCGAATCCCCTATCCATCTTCCGATATGAATTCCGTTCCTTCCTCCGAGACCTATCGAGGTTCAACGTCGAGGCGGGCGATCTGCTCCTGCTCCCCGATGACGATCCCAGGCGCGGGGCGACGATCGGGGAGTACCTGTCGCGGGAGGGGTACGGACCGGCGTTCGCGTCGTACTACCTCCTACCGATGATGGCGGCGCTGTGGTCGTCGAGCCACGAGGACGTGCTGGCGTTCCCGGCATCGTCGCTCGTCGAATTCATGTGCAATCACAGGATGCTCCAGCTGTTCGATCGACCGGTGTACAAGACGCCCGCGGGACGGAGCGTGTCGTACACGAGGAAGATGGCGGAGATTCTCGGGGACAGAGCCAGGACCGGAACGCCCATCATCGCCCTCAGGAAATACAACGACGCGTCGTCGTCGTCGACCGGGGGGGGAGGGTGCGAGTACGAACTGTTCACGACGGGATACGTCTCGGTGGGGCGTTTCGATCACGTGGTCTTCGCGTGTCATCCGCCCCAGGCGGTGCGCATCCTCGAATCCGCGAACGACGACGACGACGACGGAAAGAAGGAGATGGGGATGACGACGACGATCGACGCGGGCCTCGTCGACGCGCTCAAATCGGTCGAGTACGGCGACAACGTCGTGTACGTCCATTCGGACCCCGCCCTCATGCCCACGAGGAAGGTGGCGTGGGGATCTTGGAATTGCATGGGCAAGAGCACCCTCCTGACCACGAGGCTGCAGCAACGACGGGACGGGATGGCGGGGGAGGCCATGGAGGGGTCGGCTTCCGGATTCGGGAACAGATTGAACAACGGGGGGGGGGAGGGTGGTGGCATCGGCATCGGCATCGACGACAAGTCGCTGGAGGGGGAGGACGGACGGATGCGTGCCGTGTACGTCACGTACTACCTGAACCGTCTGCAGAACCTCAAGACGAAAACCGACGTATTCGTATCGCTCAACCCTCACGTGCCTCCCAAATCGGAGCTGGTGTACCGACGTCAGGTCATGGCGCATCCGCAATTCAACGCCAGGACTCACGCGGGACGATCGACGATCAAGGACGATTATCAGGGGAAAGACGGACTGTGGTTCTGCGGCGCTTACATGTGCTACGGCTTCCACGAGGACGGATGCCGTTCGGGATTCGAGGTGGCCACGTCGATCAACGGGGTCGCGCTGCCCTGGTCCGGGGACGGCGCGGCGGTGGGGGGGGATGCGCCGACGACGGCGATGATGGTCCTACCGCCCCCGGACCTCGCCAGGTCCAACGCCGAACGCAACGACGGCCTGTACCGGAGACTCAGGCATATGATCACGTATCGCATCCCCGTCGCCGTATGCAAGTCCCTCGTCACCCGTTTCCTCCGATCGGCGATATCGAGCGGCCGTCTCGTCCTGAAATTGAACGACGGATCCCTATTGTCCTTCGGGGACGGATCGGCCTGCGGCGACGAGGTCCGTCCCGTCACCGCAAGGGTGTACGACGATTGGTTCTTCGTCAAAGTCGCGACCGAATACGACCTCGGGTTGGCCCGTTCGTACATGGCCGGTCACTTCCTCGTCGAGGGATTGGAAGGAGAGGACGATTACCCCCGTGCGCTGCGTTGTTCGCCGGATGGGGGGGGGGGGGGGGAGGGGCGGTGCATCATTCGCACCACCGGTGCCGAGACGAACGGTGTCATCGGCGATCCCGTCGGACTCACGAGGCTCTTCCTCCTTTTCGTCGGCAATCGCGACACGGGATCCATCGGACTGCGTTCGTCGAGGCAGCACACGTACGCGAACGCCCTCCAGAACGCGTCCGGTCTCGCCATATCGAAATTCGGTTCGTTCGTCAACTACCTCCGTTTCAAGATATTCATGGACAATTCGGAGAGGGGCGGGTCGCTCAGGAACATCCACGCCCACTACGACCTGTCCAACGACCTGTTCCGCACCTTCCTCGACAAGGAGACGTTGATGTACTCCTCGGCGATATACGACGCCGTGGCGGCCCCCCCGTCGATCCCGGGAGGTCCACCCTCGGGACTGTTGTTCGGGGGATCCCTCGAGGAGGCGCAGTGGCGCAAGCTCGACACGCTGTGCGACCGGGCGCAGATCAGGCCCGGCCAGACCCTACTCGACATCGGATTCGGCTGGGGGGGGCTGTCCCTCCACGCCGCCAAGAAGTACGGCTGCCGCGTCACGGGCATCACCCTCAGCGTCGAGCAGAAGGCGTTGGCGGAGGAACGGGTCGCGAAAGAGGGGCTGGGTCATCTCATAAACTTCGAGGTCGTCGACTACCGCACCTTCGCGCGGCGGGGGGACAATCGGGGCAAGTTCGACCGCGTCGTGTCGTGCGAGATGATCGAGGCGGTCGGGCACGAGCATCTCGGCGAATTCTTCTGGGCCGTGGAGCAGGTCCTCGCGTACGACGGCGTGCTGGTGATGGAGGCGATCACGACTCCCGAGGCGCGTTACGAGACCTACCTCCGTTCCACCGACTTCATAAACACTGTGATTTTCCCGGGGGGGATCGCCCCCTCCCTCCACGCCCTCGTCGACGCCTCCTACAAGTGGTCCACGCTCACCCTGGAGCATATCGACAACATCGGCCTGCATTACGCCGAGACGCTCGCCGAGTGGCGCAGGAGGTTCAACGCCAACGAGGCGATCGTGAGGAAAATGGGTTTCGACGACGTCTTCCTGCGAGTGTGGAACTATTACATGACGTACTGTGAGGCGGGCTTCCGGTCGCAGACGGAGAATTGCCTGATCTTGGTCTTTTCTCGTCCGGGGAATCAAGCTTTGGTGCCGTTGAGCGAGAGTAGGTCGGTAACTCAGATGAAAACTTTAACGAAGGAGGAGGTGGAGAAATGGCTTGAGTAGGGATGGATCTCATGTTGTATATCAACAAAGATGGACAATAAATTCGAGCGAGAATGTAGATGGATTATTCCACATTGCCGTCAGTATGTGCGTGTTTGGGTTGCTCAACTTTCTCTTTAACGTTAAGTACAAATGTAAAGAATAAATTGTTCGTTTCTCCGTCGCCCCTGGTGGAATCGTTGTGGCGAAATCTGCTGTTGCGAGTTTGACATAACTCATCTCCCATTGTGATTGACCTACACGATCATTCCAGGCTACCCATCTCGGGAGAGACAACTCCCGGTCAAGCCCTGAAACCCACAACGTGCGCTACCAATATGTTGGTGTCTTGGTGTAGTATTGGGATACCAAAACGAGCAACTCCACCAACGCCGTAGGAATGTTGGTCAGCCCAACAATCATCCATAAGCTGTTTGCATCCATTGCATACACTGTTGGATCACATTTGAGAGGTGAAATAAAGAGTGAGCACGAGTTGAGGTATCTTCCCGTGTAAATGCCTTGCAACTTACGGACAAACCAGCAAGTCAGTACGCTACCACAAAAGTGAACTACTGACTGGAACAGGTTAACTCGTTTCATAAATATCGTCAACCCGCATAGCAATCCAACCATGTCAAGTAGTAAACATGAATATGCAACGATGGTAGCAGCAGTGATAGAGCTAAGCAGCCCTCGGTGTTCTTGGTGCGGCTCCTGGTACAGGCTAGAGTGCATTCACATCAGCGATGATTTCGTCAGACTCAGTGCAAACCCACCTCCTGCAACGTACCCATTTTGTACTGTTAATTGAGGATCCAGCGAATTGCGGATATTGACGTTGAGTGAGCCCTTCACCAACGAAATGGCGAGTAGGTGACCCAATGTGATGATAAATCGAACGAGTATTAACAACATATTTGACGTTGGGGAGTTAGCCATGTTTGGACGGGAGACCTACTTTACATACTTTGTCCGTCTCCACTGATTTTAAATTTTAAGCAACGCTAAACATCGCCCTTTTTCGAAACAACCCTAGATGACATCATAGGAGGATTATTTAACAAGAATAACTAGATATGTCCCTATGCTGTTGTATTGGCATGCGCTCCCGCACTGATGATATGCTATCAAGATCTATGTCGGAAACTATGATGCTCGGGACGCGAACAGGAGACTCATCATATTGCGATAATTTGATGATGGTTCCGGCAGACCCCGCACCATCATACCCCCCAGCATCAGCAAGCAACTCCCCCCATGGATCATATACTGGGGGTTGTATTAGAATTGAATGACACAATGAAATGTAAGTGAAGAGGACGCTCCTCTGATAATATGAAAATAATACAATATCTACATGCTGCTCACCAACTGAATGCCCATAACTCTCTCTCTTCTCATTATGCTTGCCAACTTGGGCAGCGGCAAGGACGTAGCATTGACTCTCGATTGCCCGAGCTGTGCGCAAAACAATAAGAAACGTCGTAAGAGAGATGATGTACATCCCCTCGTAGGGCAAACAATTATCACCTCAAGGAGTGACCGACGGAATCGATTCGAATGCCCGCGTAATCAAAACTCTCACCTCTCAGCAACGCATGCCAATGTGCCCTCCCAGTCGGGACGGTGAAAGCCGACGGCATCAACAGCACCTGCGCTCCCATCTTCTGGACCAAGTCGACGTACATTTCGCTGAAACGCATATCGTAGCAAATGCTCAGCCCGAGCCTCCCTATCGGCGAATCGCACACGACCAGCCTCGTGCCCGCGAGGGTCGTGTCGCTCTCGCGCAGGCTGACCTTGCCCGGGATCTCGACGTCGAAGAGATGTATCTTGCGATAGCTAGCCCTCAGCCGGCCCTCATCGTCGATGATGACGTGCGTATTGTAAACTTTCTCTCGTCCTGTATCGTCGACACCGTCGGAGGATGGAGGGGGCGTATCCGCCTTTGTGTGCACGCCGCCTCCAGAAATCCAAAGTTTCGACTCGCATGCGATGTAACGCAGTTCTTCGATGATGGAAGTGCAGGACGTTTCCATCCAATCGGACCGGTCTCTCGCATCGCAATCGGAACTCGAGTTGGGGGGGCTCGCGGCGCATACTTTTATCTGATCGGAAAGCGCCCTTCTAAATGATGACGACGATGCCGACGTGGACGTTGCAGTCGCGTCGTCGTGACGATACCGCCCCGTCGTTGCATCCTCGCCGATCGGGGGATCGGCCTGGCTCAGGGTGTGCTCCGCGCCGTCTCCCACGAAGCCCAGGCACTCCGGAAGGAACAGCATCCGCGCCCCCTCGCGCTTGGCCCATCCTGCGCACTTGGCGACGTCGAGGAGGTTCGAGCACTTGTCCCTGGTGGAGCGGAGTTGGGCGATCGCCACCCGTGCCGTCGTCGACGGCGTGGCCATGGCGGCCGACGGGAACAGGCCGGATAGAAGCGCGAGGATGATTATTGCGGCCGACGGCCGAAGACCGCCATTCATATAAGTCTTCCGCCGCCTTCCTGAACCACAAGGAGAGGCTGTGTGTGAGGTGTGAGTCTAGTTAAAGTGTTACCTCTATTATTTTTTCATTTTTTGTCCTACAAAAAAATGGCTAGGGTAACTTCGCTCTTACCAAAACCAATGCAACTGGTGCGCGCACACAAAATGCGTAAAAAATAGCTTGCTGAGGAAAAGACAGAGGAGGGATTGAGAACCTACCCCATAAAATGATGTTGTCCAACAGATTCCTGCAAAAATGAATTAAAGCAACATCAGAACAAGCGACTCCTTTTTGGATACCCTAAATTTAGTTAGGAAGTCATATCTACAGCCTCTTGTGCCCCCTCAAGCAACCAAGCCCTTCTCCCTCAATTTGGCAAGCAATTCCATAACATCCCCGACCATTTCCCCTTCCTTCCGCGGAGGAGGCTCATAGACCTCAACGACCTCGTTCTTTGGACTGAGAACTTCATCAAGGTTTAGACCCAATTCTTTCACCATATCCTCGAGCGAAATAGTCTCCACGGGCTTTTTCTTCGCTTTCATAATATTTGGCATTGTTGGATATCGAGGGGTGTTGAGACGTAGGTCGCATGTTATAATTGCCGGCAGAGAAGTCGGCCTCAGCTTAATGACTTCAGTTCCTGATATTCAAGCGCGTGGAAAATGATTATGTAAGTGGTGTGGTTTCTGTGACATGGACAATGACGAAAAGATAACAATTTGTCATCCATTCCTAAGTAATCAAGTCTAGAATGATGCCGAACCTTACCCGAATCAGTCTCGCGTTCTACAGTGAAGGACCCATCATCGCCTCTATCCACTTTCGATGCAAATGTAGCCTGCGGAGCATCCAAAAGACCAGCAAGAAGTGTTCCAGTTTGACCACAATCCTGGAAGGTGAAAGACAAGCGATATTGAGTAGGCACAGAAAGAAAAAATCGGACATCGGTAGAGATCAGAGAATGCATCAATTACTCGAATAAACCTCACCGAATCAATACTCTGCTTTCCCAGCAGGACTAAATCCACACCACCCTCCCTCTCCACCACGCCCTTCAACAGAGTGGCGATCCCCCACGGTTGCATATCGATATAATCCCCCCGAACGTCCGCCTTCGTTTCAATGTGTATACCCCTGTCCGCTCCCATGGCCAATGCCGTGCGCAGCGTTTCGGTGCACTGCTTCGGCCCGATCGACACTGCCACCACCTCTGCGCCGGTAGTCTTCTCCTTGAGACGTATGGCCTCCTCGATGGCGATCTCGCAAAATGGATTCATGCTCATCTTGACGTTGCTGAGCTGCACGCCCTGCGCGCCCTTGGTGGGATCGACGCGAATTTTGATCGCGTAGTCGATGACTCGCTTGATGGGGACGAGAATTTTCATCGTTGATGTTGGTGTTGTTGTTGCTGCTGGAGGATGTGGACGAGTCCGTCTGTCATACGTCTTCTATGTTTGCCTCTGTCTACTTATCGGCTTAGGTGTTTGTGGCAAAATGCCGATGCCGCTGCCCCCCTCAGTCGATAATATGTGAAATGAAATTGATGAGGCTGGGAGTGGTTTTTGTTTGTAGAGTATGTTGTATCGTAGTAGTTTTTTGTCTGTGCAGCCGAACTCCCGCGGGCGGTGTTGACACCGAAGATCGACGCGTCTTTTTTTACGTAAGACCGCCTTCGTTGTAGACGGACCATGGACAGACTAAATCAGTAAGCAAAAAATCAGGCTTCGATCCTATCTACGTACCGATGTGTACGTACTTACTTGCCCTTGCTTGGCCGTGGCGTGATCCGTGAGCGACGATCGAATGAATAAAAGTCAAACCATACCGGAAGAATACGATAGAGGAGATGATTCAATCTGTGGCGAGAAAAACTGCACTGGCGGCGGGTGAGCTACATTCTTCAATGCCATCTTTGTGACTAATAGTGTGCACCAGTTCATTCGTTTGTCCGTGTTGTGTCTTGTTTTTCCAGAGAAACTAATCTCGGAGGAGGTCCGAATGCTTGGCCGAGGATTCCGGAGCGAAGCGACGGAAAATAGCAAGCGACAAGCCACCGCCGATGCCTGCGACGGAAAGGGCGGCGGGATGGGCTATGGAATTGTGCATATGCAACACATTCCCTCCCTAGAGTCAGAGAATCTGTATCGCCATGTGGCGTCGCCAAAAACAGTTTCTGTCATCGGGTAAGGTATTGCACATGATGTAGCGAGAACGAATAATAATTGGAGAGCCGCACTTACCATTTCCCCCTAATACATCGATCGGTAGGGCTCCAATGACCTACGGGCAGCCCTTCGTTGGCACGGATTCAGGCCCCGCACTTCTCCGAGCGCAAGGCCTGGTCCGGGATCTTAGCGACCTTGGCTGGACAGTGGAAGATATCCCGGATCTTGACTTTTCTTCAATCTGCGCTCAGCCCGGAAAATCAAAGCAACCATCCATATACGCCCCACAGGTCCGCAACAGGTAAATGCAGTTCCCTTTCGATAGAAGTAACCATGTCTCCGTACTCCGAGCTCGTCTAATTGTCACTCGATGCTCGTAGCCTTGAAGTAGGCGCTGGGACGAAGGCTCTTGCCGAGTTGGTGGAATCCAAATTGAAGCTCGGCAGATTCCCTCTCATATTGGGTGGTGATCATAGTATCGGAATTGGATCTTTGGCGGGAATATTGCGTGCGAGGCCCGACACGGGCGTGATTTGGGTCGATGCCCATGCCGATCTGAACACTCCTTCTTCATCGGAGAGTGGGAACATGCATGGGATGCCACTGGCCATCATGATGAAGGAATTGGTACCCGATCGGAGTGTCATCCCCGGATTCGAATGGCTGGAGGAGGGTACGAGCCCGCCGCGCTTATCCCCGAACTCGCTCGTTTATGTCGGCTTACGAGACATCGACAAGGCAGAGAGGCAGTTCATTCGACATCTTGGAATAAAAACGTTTACAATGTACGATATCGATCACCTTGGGATAGGACGAGTCATGGATCTTGCTCTGGAGCATTTGTTGAAGAGTGACACCGATCGTCCCATACATTTGTCTTACGACATTGATGCCGTCGATCCCATGCATGCACCCGCTACTGGCACTGCCGTGAGAGGCGGCTTAACTTGGCGGGAGGCGCACTTTGTTGCAGAACACGTCGTGAAGAGCGGAGCTCTCGCTAGCGCAGAAATTGTCGAGGTGAATGCAGCATTATCTGATGGCCACGGAGCCAGCGCGACAGTAGAGCTGGGGCATCAACTTGTAAACGCACTGTTGGGTGAAGCTATGCTGTAGAGTCATTATCAAGCTTAGATCTTGCGTTGGGTAGTAAATAGACTTAAAACACCCATTTTCTGGTTTCATTTTTTTTGTGATGGGGGGAAGCACACCTTTTTGGTAAGCTTCATTTCAATAGCATGCACAAGATATCACGCAGCGGCACCCAAGTGCTCCTCTATCATTGGAATAAGGTGCAGGTGCCAAAGATGTTGTGCATGTACATACATAGTGACAAGGAGATCATGGAGGAGTATGGATGGAACTTCAAGTGTCTTTGAGAAATGGAGGAAGTCGTGTTCTGTTGTTTGTCAGGTATTCACAAGAATTAGTCTAGGGACTATGGCATCGCCAAGACGCATAAGAGACACAAAATGATAACCAATCAAGAGAGAGCCAACGCAGAAGAAGAAGTCATGTAAGCCATTAAGGCAGTGCTCCCAAGCAGTGGAGTTGTCAAAAGAATGTTTGGAAAATTGAACGAGCAGCTGCCAAACACATATTTGCTATGGGCATCAAGGATCTTTGATAACTACCAAGTAGAAAAGTGAAAATCCAAACCGTTTGGCACAGAGCTGAGCGTAAGGCAGGCAAAGGATGAGGGATAACTTTTGTGACGTGGGGAATCCACAAAGGACAAGCTCATGGGCCCCAAAGCAAGGAGTGGGATCCAGGGCAAGACAATGAGTCTCTGATGTAGTACTAGATGTCGGAGAAGGCAGTGGGTGCTGGATACGGGAGAGAGAGAAGAACAAACATCGCATGAGATGGCCCCAATTGAGCACCAAACGACAGGCACACAGCTCCACATGACGGTGGAAGGAAACAAAGTGAAAACCAAAGAAGAGGGGCACCAGTTCTACATGTGAGTATAGTGCAAGGTGCAAGGTGATGCTCTGCTACCTGGCATGGATCGTATCTTGAAGTATGCTCAACCCTGACCGTTTTCAAGATCAATAAGTTCTTAAATGATTGGTCTAACTTTAAAAAGACATGTTGATCACCGATGCAATTCATACGGTAAAAGCGGAAGCCAACCACGATTAAGTATTAAGTTCCCACAAGCTAATTCTATATCTATTGGAACATGTGCCTCAAGTTCTAAGACAGATGCTCCACACCACTGAATTAAATATGACCCATTCACAAGAACCCAATGACACTGACATCAATATCAATAACAATACATCATGAGCCATTGTTCCCTCTACCTATCATCGATACTCAAACTCAAAGCATCATCAGGTGCAGCCGTTTCCGCCACTGTCAACACAAATTATCCATATGGATATGGGGTGATGCCCGCGTTGACCATGTTGAGCGTCGCGAAGGGTTTGCAGCAATCACTTGCCGAGGGCCACTACCTATGCACTACCAAAATTGCAGTAGAAGTGTGGTTACCTCTAGAGCCTCTTTCCATATTTCTTGGGAGTAGAAGAAGAAAGAGAATAAGACAAAAGAGGGAGACTGACCAAACCAGATCATTGGTCTGTCCATGGTCGCCCCTTCTGAAGTCTTTCCGCCAAGGCAAGTACAATAATTAAGGGCCGCGTCAAGAATTGGAGCCCTCAATTGCCGTCGTCGACCGCTGCTTCCCAAGATCCAGGAAATCGAACCGATAACGGGAACGGGCGAGCGAGAGCGCCGAGAGTGCGAGACGACGACGACGACGACGACTGCGAACGGGGGGGAAGAGGGAAGGGGGGGAAAGGCAACGCGATGAAGTTCAACCTCGATGGACTCGTTGTCTACTTCCCCTACGAGCGCATATACCTCGAGCAGTACCAGTACATGCTCGCGCTCAAGCGCACGCTCGACGCGTCCGGCCATGCCCTCCTCGAGATGCCGACGGGTACCGGGAAGACCGTGTGCCTCCTTAGCCTCATAACGAGCTACCAGCACGCGAACCCGAGTTGCGGCAAGCTGGTGTACTGCACGCGGACCGTGCCCGAGATGAACGGCGTCATGGAGGAGCTGGGCGTCGTGCTGGCGTACAGGTCCGAGAGACTCGCATCCGACCGCGCCGCCGCCACCGCCGGCGGCGATGGCGACGAGGACGACGGCATCGGCGCGACCGACCTCGACGCGTCGGAGACGAACGTCGACGACGTCGCCGTGTCGCCGTCGTCGCCAGACCGGCGGCGGCGGCCCGAGAAGCGGAGGAAAGTCTACCGCGGACCGCCGGAGAGGAGGCCGGGGCACCGCATGGGCCCGTCCCCCGATGAGGGGGGCGCGGGCGGGAGCGGCGCCCTCGCGCTGTGCCTGTCGTCGAGGCGGAACATGTGCGTGCACGAGGGCGTGCTCGCGGCGTCGGATCGGGAGGGCGTCGACGCCGCGTGCCGGTCCATGACGGCGCCGTGGGCGATCGAGAGCGCGGACAAAGCGCGACGGCGACGGGGTGGGGGGGCGGAGGCGGAGGCGGAGGCGGAGGGGGCGCCGCCGTCGGGATCGGGGTCGGGGTCGTCCGAGACGTGCTCGTACTACGACGGCTTCCGCGAGGCGGGGGAGGCCACGTCCATGCCCTCGGGCGTGTACGACCTCGACGAGATCAAGAAGTGGGGCAAGTCTAAAAACTGGTGCCCGTACTACCTGACCCGCAGGGCCATCAACCACGCCAGCGTCTTGGTTTTCAATTACCAGTACATGCTCGATCCGAAGGTCGCGAAGATGGTTAGCAAGGAGCTGGAGTCGGAATCCATAATAGTGTTCGACGAGGCGCACAACATAGACAGCGTGTGCATCGAGGCGTTCTCGGTCACGATACACTCGCGCAATCTCGAGAGGGCCACGAGGAGCCTCGGTAGGCTGTCGGGGGAGGTGAATCGGGTAAAGGCCACGGACGGGGCGAGGCTCCAGAATGAGTATCGCAATCTCGTGAACGGCCTCATCGAGCAGGGATTGCTCGACGGCGGGGATGGGGGCGGGGGCGGGGGCAACGACGCCGCCGTCGTCCGAAACGGCGACGGTGGATCGGGATTGGCGAGCAATATCCTGAGCGAGGACGTGGTCAACGAGATGGTCCCTGGCAACATCCGACGGGCCGAGCACTTCATCGCGTTCATGAAGAAGATCGTCGAGCACCTGAAGGTTCGTCTGCGCACTATATCCGGGCCGGGGGGGGGCGTAACGAGCGAGACCCCCCTCGCGTTCCTCCACCGGATGGTGACCACCACGAGCCTCGAGGCAAAGCCGCTCAAGTTCGCGTACACGCGGCTGTCGTCGCTCTTGCGGACGTTGCAGGTCCCCAACCTCAACGACTACGACGCCCTAACGAACGTGGCCGACTTCGCGAGCCTCATTGCGACGTACTCGGAGGGACTCCCGCGATTCGCGGTGATAATGGAGCCCGATGTCGGCGGGGGCGGGGGCGGGATTGTCCCGGGGGGCGGCGGCGGCGACAATCCGGGGATACAGCTGGCGTGCCTCGACTCGTCCCTCGCCATCGCGCCGCTTTTCAAGCGCTTCGGGAGCGTGATAATAACGTCTGGGACTCTCTCCCCCATCGACCTGTACCCCAAGCTCCTGCAGTTCTCGCCGTGCATATCGGCGAGCTTCAACATGTCGACGTTCCGACCGTGCATACGCCCCCTCGTCATAACGAGGGGGTCCGATCAGCTCCCGGTGTCGACCAGGTTCCAGGATCGTGGAGACATGGCGGTCGTGCGGAATTACGGTGGGTTGAATCGCTGCTTTTTGTGGACTTTTCCTTTCTCTCTCGATTTCATCTGCAAAACTCATCAACGTTATACCCGTCGGGCTTTCCCACCCCACTTTCCCAAACCTCTCTCCATCCATCACAAAGGAACTATGATGGTCGAGCTCTGTGGGACCATCCCCGACGGCGTCGTCGCGTTCTTCACATCGTACAGCTACATGGAGTCTATCATCAGCGAGTGGGACGGCATGGGGATCATGAGACAGCTGACCAAGTCGAAGCTCGTATTCATCGAGACGAAGGACGTAGTGGAGACGACGATGGCGCTTGACAACTTTCGCAGAGCGTGCGATTCCGGGAGGGGGGCCGTCTTCTTGTCCGTCGCGCGGGGGAAGGTGAGTTTGTTTTCTTCATTCCTACAATTGAACTTTCGACCGATTTTACTCATCCACGGGTTCTACCATTCATATCGACTTTGACGTCCTTCCAAAGGTATCTGAGGGCATCAACTTCGATCGGCACTACGGACGGGCCGTCATTATGTTCGGTGTGCCCTTCCAGTATACTCTGAGCCACATCCTTAGGGCACGGCTCGAGTACCTCCAAACACAATATCAAATAAGGGAACAGGACTTTCTAAACTTCGATGCCCTGCGGCAGACGTCTCAGTGCGTCGGGAGGGTGATCCGGAGTAAAACCGACTACGGACTCATGATACTCGCCGATGCGAGGTACAACCGTCACGACAAGCGGTCGAAGCTGCCGAAGTGGATATTGCAGTTCCTCGGTGATGGGCAACTAAATCTCAGCACGGATGCGGCCATCGGGCAGGTGAAGCACTTTTTGCGTATTATGGCCCAGCCGGTTGATCAGAATTCGCTGAAGGAGGTGCTGCTGACCGTGGAGGAAGTCGAGGCCATGGCGGGGGCTGACAGTCAAGTTCCATTCATTACGGGGAGCGCCTAAATGATGTGAACACCGATATTTCTGGCTGCGTAGTTTCGGTGAATATTGCGCAGCGTGAAAAACGGTCTTACGTAGTGGACTAATCCTTTGCCTGTCTACCATTTCGCGCACCCCAGTACCGAGCAATAGCCATAATTTGCATCGCATACAATCAAAAGAGTGCACCCATTCCTTTCCAGTTGATGCCGAGGCTTATCCAGGCATACCAGAGGCTAAGAAAAATATTGAGATATCAGGCCAGGATGTGGGAAAGAGATCCAGTTTTTTCACGGTCTCCTTGCATCCTGTCATTTCTGGCTCTGTGACACTTTACGCGCTTAGCAAGATAGTCTAGTTTGATGATCAGGCTCTACGTGTGTTGCCAACATAACTAGTTTTCTCCCCATGCTCTACAATATGGTATTGCAACGTTTATCAGCTTAGTTGGGTTCCAGGTCCAAAACCATTAACAAACCCAACTAAAATCCACATAAACTTTCGTATTGCAAACCCCGCTGCCTTTGCCACCGCCGACCACAACCCATTTAGGATCCAACACATTCCCTCCGATGAAAAGTCACAGACCCCATGCTTCCTCGTATCCTCTCCGTCCTACTCTTCTGTCAACATTGAAGGGGTCGGGAACGAAGGTTATTGAGGAGCCTGCCAGTTGTGTAGATAGCACACAGAGATCTCCCCACCAGGCGGAAGAGCTTTGCTGTAATTGAGAAATCTCGACGTCAAAAGATGTTGGAAGATGCTATACCCTTCACGGTCCACTTGCACTGCTTCGTATTCTGAGTCTACTGTTTTATTTTAGAGCGAAGTTGAGAACGAACATATGAGGCAATGCAAATCTAAGCTGATACTTTTCTGAATGTTTTATGGTATCTTCATGGTGAGAAAATGAGCTTTCGAGGGGGTCAATTCTATAAACAATACATTATCGCAGTGTGGCCAGGAATATATTTTACCTTATTAAATCATTTTCGGGCTGCGAGTTCGACACATGTGTACGGATGCTGCCAAGCTTTACCCATACAATAGCACATTCACTTACTAAATGGACCCTGAATGATTTGCGGTCAGTCCGTGCTGGGAAAGACAGCACATAATCATAAAATAATGACATTAGTTTGGCGATATCGTACTAAGTCTCACTCCACCCATTCATGTTTACAACATTATTGACCACGACAAACGCTGTCTTTCCAGAAACTGTCATCCAAAATTGGCATGGATGATGTCACATTTTGACACAAACTGACCATGTTCACATCAAACGATCGTGTCTGTGTACATGGTGGAAAACTTCAGTAAGTTCACTCGCCTGATCCACTTCTCAATAAAAATCTTCTAAAGAGCTGTTACTTTCCAAGTAAGTCTGAAGCCTTTCTGCCACAAGTGGGAGGCTCCCCAGCTGCACACCTGGGAGGAAGGATAATAGAATATCAGCATCTTGAACTGGAACATTAGAACCATCCTTCATTGGCACTGAAAGCAATGCTTTGACATTTGCATGATCATTTGGGCGTTTACGAAAACCAAACACCCTTTTTACAGAAAGCAATCTCCGAAACATTGGATTGCGGTGAGGCGCTGATGACAAATCTGCGCTGACCACATTTTCTTTTACACAAGTACATAGAAATAAGCTCTGTCCTCGTTCCCCAAGCTTTACTCCCGCGAGGGGGAACTGCTTTTCTAAAACGGACTCTTGGGGTGCATGAACATCTGGGAAAACAAGTTCAGCAACCTTCATTCCAAGCCCGGCTTCAAGACCCACAACAGGAGCTAATGCATCGTATGCTGCAGCAAATCCGGCACGAATTCCTGCAAGAATATCATCCCTGTCTTGAGACAATGTTGACAGCTCAGGAACATCGGCTGGCACAGTGATCGGAAGAAGATACGCTCGTGCCCATTTATCCCGATCCGTGTCTTAAGATAATTGTTGAGATGAAAAGCCATCTGCACTTAACTCTTCGGGCGCCGCATAAAGTACTTTGGCAGGAGGGATCGGAATTGGTTCATTCGAAGTAAGACCCTGATCACAAATGAGAACATCCTCGGCATATAGATATTGCTGGCCTCCTTGTTGAAAGAACTCTGCTACTGTTTCAACGCCATTAGAACGGAAATACAAAGGAGCCACAGCGCGTTCGTAAAGAGTGGGCTTGGTTTTAGGCTCATACCCAGCTGGTCTCGAGCGTAGGGCAACAACATGAGTAGCACCTTCTGCCACAGCAGATCAGAAAGGAATCGGCTCGTAGCAGAAGGCGTCAAAACACAGATGCGGGGCAAGCTCGTTCGTGATGTTCGATGGCAAATCCATACGAAATGGGCTACCAGCAGCTCCAGGCACTGTCATACTGGCACCCAAGCATGCCCATAACCCACGACGGTTGCCATTTNAGTCGAGTTTGGAGTCTTGCGCAGAGATGGATTTGCGAACTGATCACTGAAATGACCATCCTTCGAGCCGAAACAGATTGATTTCAGCCTTCCTGTTTCCAATTCGACAGCCGAACTCACGATACGCAATGGCTGGACGGCGTCATTGTGCGCAAACGCATCCAAGTCGAGCGGTCGTAAGCCACGTTCGGGGCACATGATGCTGTCTAAGACAAAAGAGATGTTGAGCCCTCCCGCACGAGTTGGAGGCAGAGATTCGAACGTAGTCATGGTGTTGTTGGTTCCCACGGTGGGGTTTCTGAATCTTTCGATCAAGTTTGAAGTCAACCTCTTTCCCAGAGGCCCTTTCATGACGTAGAACATGTTTCTGAATATATCGCTGATTATTTTGGTTTTGCTCACGAACAAGTCCTTGCCGGCTGGGATGACATCAGTGTAGACATCCAGGTATAACTGACGGGACACAAAGTAGCTCCCGATGATGCTACCAGCTGAACTCCCATATATAGAATCAAACGCATTGGAGAGACCAAGGCAGGCAATTGCTGCTGCCATCCCACCACTCACGGCCCCACGCATACCTCCACCTTCGATTGCGAGGCTGAGGACAGCAGTATCATTGGCAGCCCGAGACATGGGTGTGGACTGTGAATGATATCTTTGATGGAGAATGTTGAGGACATCATGAGTAAATATATTCTTTGCTTCTGTGGACGCGGCTTGTGAGGCATCACAAGTTGGGAAGGGGGTGTCTTCGGCGAGGACATTGCCTATGAGTTGCCATTCCTCGGCATTTGGTTCGTCGTTATGTTCCCACTCAATTTCTATGGAATATGGGTAATCTGGATCGATCTCGTTCGCGATCAAAAGTAACTGCACCTCATCTGACCGCGTCGAATCCGACGTAGTGGCAGAAGGCTGCTCCTTTTTTGACGTTAGCAGAGACGGAGGAGGAGAGTAATTCAACTCTACGTCGCGCAATTCCAACCCCATATCGAGTATGGCCTCATGGAGTTCCTGGATGTTCGAAACAATGACTTGATCTTTCATTTTCTTCTTTCTTTTGATTTTGGCAGCATCAATTGCAATTGTTTTGGCAGCGGCAGGCGATCCCGTGACTTCTTCCTCCGAATCTGTGCCCACGGTGTCCTGCATCACGTCCAATCGATCGATAGACAACAAATCATCCAAATTGTTAGGCTCCTGGTCTTCCTGCTCCAAGGGGGGGAACAATGCCTTTGTCAACGATTTCCTCCTCCACCCGCGGAAAATCCTGGAGTAAAGTGGCTGTTTACTCTCAATTATGGTAGGCAGGTCATCGTCGCTATCTTTGTAATTGAGCCGAACTCGCCGAAAGAATTGTTCGCCATTCTGCGTTTTCGCAGGCGTGTAATATAGGGCCGACGGAAAGGCGACAGTTTCCGAGGGAGTGGTAATTGCCACCACTAATGGTTCATCTTGGAGGATTATCGTCCGACGGAGCAGTTGTCCACAACGAGAGCTGGTACTCGGGCAATGTCTCCGGTGGGGACTCCGCCGAGATAGGAAGAGCGCATCCGCACAAGTCGAAGGGCGGGCCGAATAAAGCGACGCAGCGAGGGCAAGTAGCAAGAGGGACCTTGGCGTCAAATTGTTCGAGAGATTGCGTTTGTTATGAGTTTGTTGGCTGCGATCACATGCGAGGACCGTGCCGAACCGAACCCTCATTTTTGGATCTGAACAAAGCTAAGCAGTGAGGGCGATTAGAATGCGCAGGTTAGGTGCTAGGAATGATCTTTCATATGAGGCAAGCAAAAGCTACCTTTCGACAGTGGAAATGCAACCAAACAGATAAAAATGACAGTGTCCGCCAGACTACCGAGCATGATTCAAAAGATGCAGCGATTAGAGTGTATGGTACTCACCACAGTACAGTTGATGAGAGGATGTTGGTGCGAGCGAACGCGAAAGACAGAATCAGCTTGGCTGGAACGCTTGGTGATCCAATTCTAAATCAATGATATGGGAGTAGTGGCCTGAACTACCATAGTATCGATCCTCAAGGAGAGGCCCGAGTCCAAGAGATTCGATAAATTCGGCGGAATCTCT
This sequence comes from Stephanodiscus minutulus, assembly GCA_036939435.1. NCBI lineage: Eukaryota > Bacillariophyta > Thalassiosirophyceae > Thalassiosirales > Thalassiosiraceae > Stephanodiscus > Stephanodiscus minutulus. The sequence continues at coordinate 18,024 of JALLOS010000050.1, forward strand.
CCACTTTATCCCTCATGATGTTGTTGCAGGGGTCAATCTATTCTACCTAGAGCACTCTACTTCGAGGAATAGTACAAACATCCTTTTTTCTGTTTTTTTTTCTGGCTCGCGTTTTCGGCTCCAAAATCCAAAACAATGCCGCGACACGGAGCCATATTTTATTGGAAATGAGCAGCAGTTCAAAGGCCCCCGCTTCCCGCCCCGGGGCGATGTCATTGCTCGACAAGTACTCATCCATCAATTCCAGCATCGAGGACGCGCGTCGTCGCGTCGCCGAGTTCCGCTCCGCCCTCGAACGAACAGAAGAAAAGATCCTCTCCCTCCGCGAGGCGCGGAACGGCATGCTTGCCGAAGCGGAGCGCGCCGCGTCCGACCAAATTCGACTCGCGTCCGAGCTCAAGGAGGCGAAGGACGCGCACCACGCCAAGCTCGCGGAGATGAATAGCGTGCGGCATGATCATCGCATCACCAGGTTGGGATACGAGGGCGCGCGTCGTCGCATAGACGAGGAGAGAATTGCCTTCCTGGAGCGCTGCCGCGAGTTCCGTTCCGCGATCAAGAGGATGCGAGTGGCATCGTCGATCTTCGTGTTGGACGGTGGTGGGGATAATGTCGAACCCAACAAGGTCGCGACGGACGAGGTAGACCTCTGGCGTAGGCTTCTTCAGGACGAAGACTTCTCGGCCGACAACGACGATGAGGAGGAGCAGGTGCAGGAGGGCGACTGTAATTTGAACAAGGATCTAGAGCGTTCGGATAAGAGGAAGCGCAAAAAGGCTGACCTTGAAGTCGAAATAGCCGAGAAGGACGAAAAGGAGAGTCGCGAAGCTCTCATCGAAGTTGAGTGCGCCCTCCACGACGAGAGAACGAAGATCGACGAGGCGGCCAAGAGGAGCAATGCACGCAACCAGCGCCTGACCCAGCAAAGGGCGCAGCTTCGGCGCCATCGAAAGGAGGTGGAGGAGATGGAACGAGAAATTCAACTCGTGAAGGACAACATCCTTCAGGAAAATCAACTCGCGAATACTTTCGAGAAAGGTGAGGGTCGGTGTTGGTAACGCTTGCGTTGAGAGACGATGTTATTCCGATACTCATCGTTCCTGTTAATCGAACAATTCGCGAATCGTGTAGAATGCAATAGAAGGAAGCAACTCCGTGATTCCAATGACGGCGCTTTGCGTGGAGTTTTGCCCCGCAGCAATCACTCCTACCATCCGCCCGGGGCATCTATGTCTAGCAGCAATCACCACACGCCCAAGGCTCGGTCGTCCTTCGGATACCAACAACGAATCGTCAGTAACCCCTACAAGCAAGTGAGTAGGGCTCAGAGTAACGCCCCCCCCAATGTTCAAAGCAACGACCAACGAGGGACGAAATGTGACGCCCAGAACGACGCGGCGCACGTAGCACTGCCGTATGCCTCTGACATGATGAAGGGGGTGACGACCCATTCACGACAGGGTCCCCTCAACAGAGAGGCCATCCAGCACCCCCATCGCGGTGGCAGCGTTCGCAACCAGCGCCAGTTCGGCACGTCAATGTCGATCGGATCCGGGGGGACGGCATTCGCCCCGGGATTCACCCAGGCAGACGCATCGAGCTCCAACAACAATCCGGGCACGGATCGCGACAACGACGCCGCATCAGACGTATCGTCCGCGAGCTCCGACGAGGATCTCCTGTCCTTCAACGTGTTTGGGAAAACATAGAGTAATTGATGTGTAAGCTTTCATCTG